>JABCKJ010000310.1:0-25677 GCA_018850815.1 Asterophora lycoperdoides
TCCTAACCCATACTTTGTAATAACCCATAGGTTTTGGCTTCCACCGACAGCTATGGGTTAGGACAGAGTTGACTGTACTCCTATCCTTCATTTTGGGGTTGTTTACTGGCCATCCCCTATAAGACGGTATGATCGGTAGGTATGGGCCATGAGGATCAAAAGATAGCCTTGGATAGCCTTGGCAATGGCAACCGATCGCCGGGCCACGCTGGGCATTCGGACATAGCATGTACATACGATACCGGTTCTCAAAGCATTCTCATTTTTCCGCAGAAGCTAAGTACAGAAAGCAAGTGTACGGCAGAGGTAGCAAGAAAGCAACGAGAATACGAGCAGGGGTTGACCCGTGAGCCTGGTCGTGGAAGTAGTTAGGACTACGCTTGAGAAAACGTATTAAGCACCAGAAGATATAGCAGCATGAAGATCAAAAATGTATCGGTTTGTCTGTGATCGGTGTCCGTGGAAAACACTAAGTTAAAAGTCTACTTGGCGACGTGAAGAGCGACGTTACTACAAGCCCAGAAGGAGCGAAAGATGATGTGCCTAGTAGCCGCTGGAGCCATAGGATCCAGAAGAACCGCTGGAACCGTAGGATCCAGAAGAACCGCTGGAACCGTAGGATCCAGAAGAACCGCTGGAGCTGTACGAGCCACTGGACGATCCGTAAGAGCCACTAGCCTGAGTGGGGGCGCTCTGGGAAGGCTCCGAAGCATAGGTGTTCTGGGAGTTGCTGTTTCCGGGGTTGAGGGTCCACTTGGACTTGCACTGAAATGCATATTATCAGTCCCGAGGGTGCCGCACGGAGGAAAAATAATTGGCTACTTTGCCGAGGCACTCAGAGAGACCAGTCTCCGCAACCCTCTGGACCTGGGTGGTCGTGGCAGTGGCAGTGGCAGTAGAAACGAAGGTTGTGGTCTGGAGGTAAGTCCTGTCTTCGACAAGCGTAGAGGTGACAGTGTTCAAAACGGTCCTTGTCTAACGTCTGTTCTTTAGACAAGATGTGTCAGAGTAAAGAAAGAGAACGCACCCTGTCCTGAACCTCGGTCTGGACCCAAACAGAGGTAACCGTGGTGGGCTCGACGCGAGTGACAGTGTTCGTCACGGTGGCGAGGTCGGTTTTCGTCTCAGTCAAAGTGGCAGTCTCAATCGAGGTCACCTTATCAGTGACTGTGGCCGTCCTTGTCTCCAACTCGGTCTTGGTCTGCTTGTATTGTGTGAGATAAAGAAGCGACGGACGGGGGAAAAAAAAATTAAAACTGACGTTGTCAATGACGCGAGTGCTGACCCAGACGCTGGTGAAGGTTGTCGGGTAAATGACGGTGCTGAGCTGGGTCTTGGTTACAAAGTCGGTTTGAGTCTCGCGGACAGTCTCGGTAGCGCGCTGGGTCTCTGTGGCGGTGCTGGTGTAGACGTTGGTGAGCGTCGTTGTCTCAGTTGCAGTGAGAGTGTGCTCGAGAGTCTTGGTCTTGTCGACGATCTCGGTAGACACCCATACGCGGGTGGTCGGGCGAACTTCAATCGAAGTGTAAACCTGTGTGGCCGTCACTTGTTGGACCTGGGTAACTTGCTGGGTTTGCGTGACGTGCTGAGTGACGGTGGTCGGCACGGTCTGAAGAAATGAGTGAGCGTGGGCAGCGTAACAATGGACATTCAGGCTTACAACGGTTGAAACAACAGTGTTGTAGACGGTCTTCGTCACCGGCTGTTGATAGCAGTGGTTGTTGCTATAACACATGTTAAAATCATGCCATAAAATCCAGTTGAGCCAACGAACCCGTTAATGATCGTAGTGCCATAACATTCACCCTGGTAGGTGTACTGAAGATAGTTTAAGAATGATGGCACAGATTGGCGAAGCAAAATAACTCACCCAGGATTCAGGCTGGCAGCGACCGTCCGCAGACTTTTTGTAACCGTAACCGCAGTCCAAGCTCTTGTATCCTCCAGCCTGGTACGACGAGTAGGGGAGCGTTTGATAGATATCTCCGGCGGGAGCAGGTGTAGGTGTGGGCTGCGCATACCCGGCGGCCTCGACGTAGCTGGCCTCAGCGTCAACCTCGGGAGTTGCAGCAGGACCATCAGCTTGCACGGTCGATACTCCATGGACGACCTGGGCAGCGGCGACGCTAACAATGGCAAGACCAAAGAGAATTGACTTCATTATTAAAGAAAGTGGGCTGCGTGGTGCTGTAATATGGATCGGAAGTGAAGTCGAAAATTTAGCGGTCTACGCTGGACACTGTCTTGCAGTAGATGCGGGCGAGTCTGGGCGACAAGCGCTGTGGGTAAGCCAGGAAGAGGCGCATCGTTGACTGGGCTTGAACTCACCGGTAAAAAGAAAAGAAAGGAAAGGAAAGGAAACTGACGAAAGAGAACGAAGAGGGTGAAGAAGGGAAAATCAGTGCGGACTGAAGTACTTATTGGATCCTTGAATCCAGGACATCGGTCACCCAGCAACCAGTGGAATGTTCATCAATATTCGCACGGGGCGATCTCGGCGTGACATATGATGGGTCTCTATGCATCACACATGCTCAGATCTCCATACTCCGTCCGATTGGTCCATCATCATATACATGACTCTAGCTTCTAACTTATTTATTTGTCGCGTTGTGAGGAATCCAAATGGGAGGACAGTCGCGGCGACGCCAGTGACAATGGCACTCCTGATGATGCGGCTCGGCGTCCGAAATCTCCGTGCACATCCAGCAGAATCTTGAGCGCATTTCGTGCACGGATCTTCGACAGGTCGTCTGGCCGTGCTGTGAGCGCCGTTTCCACCTTGCGCGGTTTCTCGTCCCATGGATACTGCTTCCAGGTGAGCAAGCGATGAGTGCCAAGCCAAATAAAAATAACCCACCGGCAACTGGACGAAGTGATTGCGGAGGCTGTTAGAACAATTTGAGAATATCACATCAGCCACTCACATAGGTTTTCAGGGTTTCATATCCTATAATGATCGGTCGGTCAGTAATCGAAAAGGCTACGCGGCAAAAAATGCTCTTTACCAAGCAGTGTAAATCCAAACTGTGGGCTGGACCTCAGTACACGAGCAGGTCCGCCCTTGAACAGTGCACGGAAGCCTTCTTCTTTATCTGATGTTGCCAAGGTTAGTCGTAGACCGCTAGTGATTGATCCCAGTGCACTGCTCACAAATCTTGACAAATGCATCCCGCAGACCCTTGTAATGTGTCTGACCCTGCCTTGCTTCAACCTGGAGTCGTGTTTTCACGACGTCTAAAGTAAAATTTCAATGTCAATGAATGACCTGCATAGATAGCCGATGAATTCTGACCAGCGGGCGTTGTGAGGTATGCGGCGGGCATTCCACTATTGCGTTACAGAACCATCAACATATGTCATTCGGGCGGATACAATCATGGTAACGCACGCAATTCCGGCCGCGCCGAGAGTCTCGAAGAAGGACAGTTGTTTCCCATTGTAACCCTCTTGGAATAAATCTTTCTTCAAGTGCCAGTACGCCGTGAAGTAGATGGCAGAGAAAGGAATATCGCGAAGCAAACAGGCGCTAGCGCCCTTGTAGAGTCCAAGAAGGCCAAGTTGTCGGATGATGTGGACGGCGCCTTTCGGAGATGCACCCTCCACCTTGGCCGCCTCTCCTTGGATCTGTAAACGGATTTTTCTAGCGCAGAAAAGTCAGATCCCTCATCGACCGAAAGGTGGTTTATTTATCCTTACACGATCTCCAGAGGATTTGTGAAGACCTGCAACCATTGTTGTTAAGCCATTGCCATGTGGTGATAATGATAAGATTTTGACTGACCACTTGACAGCCTCCAGCTATTCCGCCGGCAAGCAGCTCCCAGCCAAGTTTGATGCGTCCCGTTTCCGGATCCGTGGCGTACCCTCGGATGAGATCGTTCACCGTCAGCTTGATCGCTTTCTCGGGTGCGACACCCTGTCATAGATTGGAGTGGTTAGGTGAAACTGAAGGGTGACGCAAAATATCAACAGTCAGCGCTCAACACGTACGATGAGTTGGGGGCCCAAGCCGCGATAAAAGCCGAGGAAGCCCTCGTTACGGAATATCTTGCGGGCGCAGTCTATGCTGTTCTTATATAGTAGTTGACCTACAACGGTGCTTCGCTGATTTTGCATGCTATGGAAGTAATATGAACAAGGCGAGGCATTGGTGGGTCAATTAACGTACCGAGTCTACGGAAACAGCAAGTGGTGGCTTTGAGGATCAATCCCGCGGGGTAAAGCTATAAACGCACCTTGACTAGAATGAAATTAGTACGAGATAACGAAAATGACGACACCACTTACCCATATCAATAGGGTATACGATGGTCGCACCAAAGGCTCCGGCGAAACCTGCAAAGAGTGAGGAGACAAGACAGGGTTCAACCTGAAGGTCGCTTACCACCCAACACAAAATTGTACGACGAATGGAAAAGGCCTTGCAATAGCGACGTGGGTGGCGGGCCAGCCTGCAACTCTGCCTCCTCATGTGGCGCTTTCCACCGAGGGTCCAGGAGCTGGGCGAAGTCAATCAGGGCTAGCCGCTGGTTGGCGACGCCACGACCGGCGAAGTGGAAGATTATGTTGGCTTCCATAGGCGTGAACAGTGAGTAGCGCGAGCTTGAGGCGGAGTGATTCAAGAAGTCAGATTGATCTATTCTTCCGTCTTTCGTTTTGGCGGTTGCTTCTCGGATGATCCTGTCGAGGGTGAGATGTAGCCCTGTGTAATAAGGGACGTTACGACTGACCGTTCAACCATATCCATCTCTGCAAAGCGACGTCAGTCGTTGAAGGCAAATAAGTGCGCGATAATGACTCACGGCGAATAACATTATGGAAGGCAATAACTTCAGAATACGATATCCGTTGTCCAGGACTCAATGTACAAAGGGTGGGTAGCCGTTCTATCACTGCTTGCGAGAGTTTATGTCCAGCAATTTCCTATGCAAAGAGACCCCTGGTGAGATGTTGATATCCACAATCGAGCGATCTACATACTAGGATGATTCTTTTGAACTGCTCCGGACGAATGAATCCGTCCTGGTCGGCATCTAGATATTTAAAGGCTTGACGGAGGCGCTCTCCTTGGAGGCCTTTCATTAGCTGGGTAAATTCATTATCTGCGTGTTGCCGTAAGTCTCGCTCTTATTAAAAGGGAGGTGGTGCCGTACATCCTAAAACATGGGTTTCGTTCTTCTTTCCAAGGTATAGTTTGATCCAGTCACTTAAGTTGGTCCGGTGAGCTTCAGACAATTGCGGAGCGGGGCAACGCGCTTACCAGTCGAAGTTGAACGGGATAGCATCAGGCCCGACGTTCGCACTAAATACGTTCTTGAACTCGTCGTACGTGATGTATCCGTGGTTATCACTGTAAACGCATCGCAATTAGTCGCCCGAAAGCGCGGAAAGCGTAGTGTGAGGACGTACACGTCGAAGTACTGAAAGGCCATCCAATAGTCGGCATCTGGCCGCTTTAACAACGTCTCGAACACGGTGAAGTCATCCCAGGAGACCAAGCCCCTCCGGGAAGTATCGGCGACGCGAAAGAGGATCGCGAACTGCGCGCGTCCGATCTTTGAAAGGTCTCCGGTCGGAGCAATGGCATTAACGAAGCTATCGGGATCGAGGTACCTTCGAAGGAAAAGAATACAGAACGCCAGTCACTGAGTCAGGTCTGGAACCATGATTGCCAGCAGGGCCCATATGCCATGTGACCAACATGTCAACAACTCACTTCTCGCCATCGACGACTTTGGCGTTGGAGTCAAATGTCCTCCGCCAGCGCTTGAGTTCTCGTTCAGGAACATCCAGTGCCGTTCTAACAGACTTGATAGCTGTTGCAGTTAAAGATACACCCCCATCGGCATCGCAATGGACGGTCGGGACGACCCGGGACCAAGGCGGCATGGTTTATTGGTCTCTCGGTGGGTGTGGTACGGACGGTGGAAGATGATGGGTATAGCGAGGGAAAGACAGCGGTGGGCGGTAGAACGGAGTGTTGGTGGAGTGTTGGCTTTTTTTTCGCTGACGTGCTTAGCCTTTACTTTAATTTAACATCAGGCTATGTAGCCCTGGGCCAAATCACCCACTTTTGGCCCGTTTGTGTCCCGATTTGGAAGAGGATATACCCAAATGCGTGCGGATCAACCATTCGGACATCCATCGGACATCTCTCCGCAATCTCATTGAGTCGCGGCCAATGCGACCTCTGCTGGCAGTCTAAAGCTAATGCAGTACATCTCCTTGTTGGGTGCCACAGACCGCACCAGGTGCAGGCTCACCTCCGTCGTCAACTTCGATCCTAGCTTCTCCTCGACCCGCTGCAGGTAACGGACGGAGTCAATAATTATACCGGAGCAATGAAACAGCCGGGCCGCACCTGGCGAATGTCAGCCTCTGCCTTGTCCGGCTCCAGTTCCCGAGTGAAACAGTGACAGTGCACCATCGGCATACTATCGTATACCTCGCGCAGGCCATCCACCTCGTCCGATGCCAAAACACCACGGAACGCATCCAAAAACGTTATCGCAGAGTCGGGCAGGTTCATGACAAAGTGGGATATCCGTCGTCGAGGCGGGAGCTCAGGTGATGGTTCTGGCGTTGTTTTCTTGCGACGCGCGAGGCTCTGCTGCGTCTTGCTCAGCAGGGGGCCTTTGGACCCAGGGAATGGATCGTCATAGGACCGACGGAAAACCGAGCGAATGAATTGACGACCATCTTCACAGGAAACCTTCACGAGCTCACTCGTCTGTTACCATATGTCAAAGTTGCTGTCTCGACGATAAGGAAACGACGCACGTTGTTGCTTTTGACATTTTGGGCAAGGTACTTTGCGCTGTTGGGGTTGAGATCGTTGGCGAACACTGCACAACCCTTCTTCGCCGATGGTATGGCGAATGGGCCGACACCGGCGAACACGTCTGCAATCACATCTTCATAGCTAAACAAATCAACGAGCCGCGCGTGCTCAGTATGCAGCCGCGAATTCCAGTACACCTCCCTGAAATCAAACACAAAACTGCAATCTGTCTCATGCTGAAGAGTGAAGAGGGTTCAGGTCCATGTCATTGGTCGCCAGGGAACAATAGCGCACATGTTCAACCACAAAGTCTGGCTCTCCCGCGATCAATTCCATTTTAAAGAATCGGAATTGCGCATCGATGCTGTCCAGCTTGTTTACAACGGTTCTGATCTTCTTATTTTTCTGAAATGGAAGAATAAGATACAATAATAGAACACCAATGGATGAGGAAAACCCACATCGAGGATAATCTGGCCAATTAGTCGTTTGAAGGGGAGGTATTCTGCATTTAAATTTAAATGTGCTTTGGACAAAGTTCAACTATGCGTCCTTGTTTATTGATTCAAATTCAGAAGGGCTCACCGATGTGTCCTGTCGTTGCGAAGCCGCTGGGTGCGCCATCCCTCAAATTTTCGGGAAGCACAGCTCGAATAATTTCGTCTAGAAACGAACACTGAGGAAACCGTGAAGCAAGCTGTGTTCAAGACGCACCAGCACTCCAATAATCATAATCCAAGGTGACTGTATACGGCACCAGTCCCTTCGTCTCGGTTTCCAGATACTTCAGCGCGTCCGGTGACAGTTCAGCTGACTTGCGCGCTCGACGTCAAACATACTACCAAGTGGGTGCGGATGGGTGCGTACCTCTGTCGGATATTCTAAGCAATACGAGTCGGTTATTCTGGGGATCTGATGCGTCGACATCGACGCTTCGAACTCTAGGCAGGTCCATGATAACTCTTGACGGCGCACAGGTGGGTTACTTAGCAATGAATCCCGATGGCATACTCACTTGCGCATCTGCGGAGCCCTCAGTATGCTTCCGGTTTTGGAGGCAGCGGTTTTCACGGCGAGGATATCCAACTTTTTCGTGAAGGTATTGCGATTGAAGGTGCTGACGAGCGATACGCCCGGATATTCGGGTGGGGTGGCCTGAAGAGATAGCTGGCGAGACATGGAGGGAAGTAAGATGCAAAGATCTAATCGAAGATTTCGGAGACAGTGCTGGACTCGCAACATGAGATTTGTTCATGCCAGCCTAGTATGCCAGCGTCGCGTGGCGATCAAGCAAGCGCAAACATTTCTTGTCCCGATGCGACGACCCTGAGCTACTGTCGCCTCTCTCCCTCTCAAAAAGACACGTGATATTATTGGTCTGGCTACGGGAGACTAACCCTGAGCGGACTCAGCAGAGCGACCACGATGGCGAATTTGCCGCCACAGAGTGTGCTGAAACACGTCGTAGACGTTCATTGCCATCCCACAGATGCCCCGTTTATTTCAGCCCATTCCGTAGACCGTCTACAGATCACCATCTGCGCCATGTCCAGCAAGCAATCCGATCAGCACCTCGTACGCGATCTCGCGCGCGCCAATCCGTCCAAAGTCGTCCCCTGCTTCGGTCAGCGCCTGGTCGTTGTGTGGGCACGCCCACACTTGAGGCGCCCGTGACGCTGATCGTGAAATTCAATACTCTAGGCTACCACCCATGGTTCACGCACCAGATATCTCTGCGGGCGCATTCATCAAAAGATAATCACTATCGCAGTCTCTTGCTCCAGACAAATGCTGATTCAAAAAAGTCTTCGGAGGACTCTCGCTCACCACCAGCCGAACACGTCGCGACATTCGAAAGCCTTCTCCTATCGTTGCCGGACCCCATCCCCCTTGACGACGTCCTATCGGAGTTGCGTCGCAGCCTCGAGGCATTTCCAGCGGCGATGCTAGGCGAGGTCGGGCTCGACCGTTCCTTCCGCGTGCCCGTGGATTATCACGCAGAACAACGCAAGATGACACCTTTTGTCGTGCCCATCGACCATCAGTTGGCGGTGTTGGAGGCACAGCTTGACCTTGCGGTGGAGCTGGGCCGCAATGCCAGTGTCCATAGCGTCAAGTCCCAGCTCGCGACACTGGAGCTGCTGGCGAAGATGAAAGCGAAGCATAAGCACAAGTGGAATCGAATCAATATTGACTTGCACAGTTGTGGACTTAGCCCCGAGACGTGGCGCGACATCGAGGTATGGCAATGATTTGCTTTGTGCGGTAGCTACCGCCCACTGACGTTTATATCCCCAGAAAAGGCACTCTAACGTTTTTCTATCGCTGTCGACTGTTATCAACAGCCGCTCGCCGAACCACAGGGCTCTTATTGCCGCCTGTTCACCGAACCGCCTTCTCGTCGAATCTGACTTCAATGATATCGACCATTGTACAGAACGGACATGGGACATGATAAAGACCGTTGCCGACGTCCGAGGGTGGCCTCTGGAAACTGAATGGGTAGATGATCTGGAGGAGAAAGACTGGGGCACTGTCAGGAGGCTGGAACGAAACTGGTTTGCGTTCAAAGCAGGTAATCTTGGATCCTAGATAGACTTCTCTTGTTGATTGCGAATGCCCATGCACCTTTTGACAAATCATGCACATCCAACGAGGGTAATCAATGAAGACCTAGTTCCACATGTAGGTCAAGATAAGGATAATACAGAGGCCAGTGACAGTGCCCAAAACAACAGAATCCCTTCGCCGCCGCGATCGAATCATCCCAATGACATTGATGATTCCAGGCATGGTATCTGCAAACCTCGGTTCAACACCTAACACAGCACAGATACAAGTGAAGGAAAAGCGCTTACTCAAGATGCCCACCATGCGGGTATTAATCCCAGAAAGGGACGTTCGCTGACGCGCGAACTCTGAGCGTGTTTCGTATGCTTGCCTGGTGACGATTAGACATGCCTGCTGCGGAAAGGAGAAAAGCGGAGGTGGCGCACTCGAGGACGTCATCTGTCATACGGTGTGAGCTATCTATCCTACTCCGCTCTGCAAGTAATGAATCTGCTGCTGAGGATTTGTAGGCGCTGAATATGCGTGGTCAACATTGCAAAGCCATTGGGATGGATGTAGACGCACTCGATGTCATTCCGTACGCCTTTAAGCAGGTTCACCTGGTCAAAAGCAGTCTTTACGCTCGTCTATTGAGCGTGAGCCGATTGCGAATGTAAAACAGGACGGCAGGCGCACCTTGGTGCGCTGAAGTTCGCGTTTATTATCCTGGAATACCTCTCGATGTCTTTGGATCGCTCTGAGCATAGACTGCGACATCAACTCCGGATTATTCGTCAATATTGCCAGCCCCTCATTCGTCTCGTCTAGCTACTTTCGAGGTAAGGTGAAGGTCCAAGCCATGATACAGCATAACACACATGCCTTCTCAAGCAAATCATCGAGTTCCGCCTCTAAGTCCTTCCATCGCTCAGCCGAGCCTGTGGCCTCGAGGTCGTGGTTGTGTTGCGAGATAGAGGACGCGAGCTGTGAGTAAGAAGTAAGCTTTGCGTCGAATAGATTCTCGAGTGTCCGGCACTGTCGGTGCAGCTGCTCGTAGTTGCTCATTGCGTGGTTCAACGCCGAAATCGGTAAATCCCGAGCCTGCCATGTCAGCGTGACGTCACCCTCGCAGCGTCTATGAGCTATGTCGGGGCAACAGCCACCAAGGAAGCCCGACGTTTGTTCGATACATATAAGTATCTATATTTTTGTGCGCACATCTGTCTCACTTGACACTTTGCCGGGAAGCACTAAGGATGCGAAATTCCAATGGATATTGTGCACTACTGTACATTCAAGATCTGTAGTTTCATAACCCGAACCAAGACTTTGCCGTTTGTTGTGTAGCAAGCCGTTTCGCCTGCGCCACCATATTCTTGCTGCCCTCTTCGAGTGCGTTGAAGCGTTGCTCGAGATCGCTGAGCACTTGCCTAACGGATCATTGTAAGTTAACTATTCGCATCGTCCAGCAAAGGTGAAGACCCACCCGCGTTCATTCAATGCCGACGAGATGCGGTTATAGATACTCGACTGCGTGGCAGTAGCAGCAGCGGCCACTCCGGATCCTCCTGCTGTGATATCCGCGCCACTGAAGAAGTCTCGCTGCTGCCGTTCTGGTTGTGGTATTGGCCTATTTGGGCCTCCGACTTCCAACACAAAACAAAGATAGAAATCGTCGGTTACGCTGCGCCACAAACTTAGAGTCGATGAGAATGATCACACTTACGCAGTTCGTCAATTTTAGCGCCTGATAGGGACTGGTTGAATGGTAACCATGAACCGAGCTGCAGCATCGACGCGGGGCCCGCTGATACCGGCTGTGGCGCAGCCGGGACAACGGGCTTCGTGATGAGAAAATCAATATCGGGCTCTTCGTAGACCCTGCGAATGTCGAAAAAGGTACCATAGGTTGATTGATGGATGGTGCCGGAGGAGGGGTGTGGAGTCCATGCGATGAAGTCGCCGGTTTCGTCGAGGGTGAGGGAGCTAGAGGGCTTTTAGCTAAGCAAAGGGGAAGGTATGGGTGGGATGACATACGAAGACGATACTAGTGGAAGCTTTACAGTTGCAATATGTTCGAGTTGCGGGAGAGAGTACACAAGCGCGTCATGTCGGTTGGTTGTCACAACTAGCGCATGAGATCCTGGCATCACCGTATGAGGTCCACATAAGCACATTGGATGAGACCGAAGCTCACCTAGCTTGTCCAGAATTTGTACACCCTGTATTGCACCAGCCTTACTTCCCCACTCAACCCTCCCGATCCTCTCCCCATTAATATTCCCAAAACATCGCGCACCCTTCGTGCCCACCATCACCAGCACTGGCGGCTTTCTCTGCCCACCGAAGTCATATTCGGAACCAGCTTGGGCGAGGCGGGTGCGGTTCGCGTGTACACCTGCGCCGGTTTTGCTGTCGATAACAAACGCGCCTCGGGAAAGTGTATGTGTGGGTCCACCTTCAGCTGAGAGGGGAGCTTTGCATGTCCACGGTTGGGTTGAAGACTCGGTTTGAATTAGAGTGTATATCTGATAGTGTCCTGAGGCGCGCATGGCTATGAGACGGACACGTTGTTGGGTATCTGGTGGGGTATGTCAGTTTCACTCTTTGGTTGCTGCGGGGGTCATAAGGCCCACCTTTGGATATCTCGCTAATTGTCCAGAGGAGCGATGTCACAGGATCATAGTCGGTGTGACTCATGAGCCTGCTACTTCTTTTGTCGTAGGTATACCGGAAGACTACCTGGGGGCCACGCATGTTGACTATATACAGAGCGCTAAGATACGCAACAGCAATGAGACCTAAGAGATAAACGGTAAATGCATTCAATTTTCAGGCGCAAAGCGTCCGCACCAATATCCGACACTGCACATGCCTCGCTTGGGCCCTTGCCTGGCGCGAGCATGAAATGCGGGGAGAATCCTCGGGTACTTGGTACGTGGTCCAACAGGATAAGCTCTTCATCGGGGGAGTATCGATACGAGGAGATCATCCGGGGACCAGAAAGTCGATATATAATAACCTCCCCCGATTCCAGCACTACAGTAGTTTCAAGAGCCTCTCTGGCGAAATGCACAGAGTCAATGCGAGCATGGTCGACCAGTGCCGGGGATGTGCGTCGCACGACAGCAGAGCCAATCAGTGAGGGCTTCAGGTCGATTGTGAGGTCAGGCAACGGATTTGGGAAGTCATCCTGAATGGGTGTTGGCTGCAGGCCGATCAGCAATTGTGCACTGATGTCGCTGAACTGGATGGTTAGGTCACGGTGGTGGGTGATGAGGATGCGTTGGGGTTGGTACTAGAAAAGAATAAGAAATAGGTACGGTGCAGTGACTGGTGGCGTACTTTGGCGACTTTGAGGTCGTTAGCCCTGGCTTCATCACTCCACGCTTGGCCACCTTTCAGCGGCAAAAGAATATCGTCTTCGACCTTTCCCTGTAACAGTGTCTCGTACGTCTCTTTGTCGAGTTTCAGAAGTTGGCCATCTAAAAGGCCCGAACTGCCGCTCAACAATGTAGGAGGAAGGACAAGGGGCTGCGGCTCGCTGCTTTTCTGCAATTCAGAGAGCGTGTCAGCCAAATCATCCGCAAGGGATCCCAATCCATCCTTTTTCGCCTCTGGGTTCGACGCCGCGGGGCTCGTTGCATCTGTAATCGAAAACCCGGGTGGTGGGTATTGAAAACCTTCGACTATTCGAGCATCACCCTTCCCTTCGGTCAACAATAGAACTGCGACGGGATCATATGTACCAGTGAAATGCGGGCTTTTACGAGGGATGAGAAGAAAGTCTTGCACTGGCCCTTTGGAGAAGTAGAAGTAGGAATCCAGCGGATCAAGGGAATCACGTATGGCCTGTCGCATGACAGGATGGAGAAGTGGCTGCTGGGCGCCCGGTGAGGTTGCCAAGGCGGGCGGTTCTGGGGGATTGAAAGCCGGGAGCTGAATGACTGTAAGTCCAGCCGCTTCGCCTGAAGTAAGGCCTCCAAGTATCGCAAGTGTCGTCTTACCGCCCCTAGGATCCTGCGAGTTGGGGAAGCCACTCCAGGAAAGCTTGAATATCGGCTCTCGCTCGAGAGGTGACACGGCGTCGCCCTGCTTCATGTGAAACATATGTTCGTCAAGTTGTTCAGCGTCTACCGTGTTCACGTTGAGGTCATCGAGCGTCCGGACTAGGAGAGGTTCCTCTTCGTCATCGACAGCCCAGAAGGCTATGGAACCATCGGCATGACCGACAACGAAAAAGTGGCCAGCTGGGTGAACGGCGAATGCCGTTGCTTGAGGTTTACGGTGAGTAAGGAGATCCTACAAGAGGTAAACTTGGACCTAAGACAGTAGCACTTCTTTGAGTGGAGGGACTCACGCGGCTACCATATCCAAAGCCTCCTGGAGCTCCAGGCGGTAGTATTAACTGGTAGGCTCGGAGTGAAACACGTTCCGTCTATATACAACTTTGAGTGTGTAAGAGCATAACAGGAATATAATTAACACACTAGATCTGTGAGTATTATTCCTCCTGTACAATCGGGTGAAAAGGTGGGCGTGAAAGCGGAACGAAGCACGAACCTGCGTATGCAACGAATAATCGATTCAAATCTCTGGGATGTATGGTCGTCTCTAAAGCAATGAGGCTGAACGCTAGAAAATTAAAGGAGCGATAAACACAGAAAAAATCGAGGCATACGAATCTCGTGGTGGTATGAAGGGCAACTCATTGCCAGATAACTTCTCTTCGTAAGAGTTCCACATATTAGGAATGACATAAGGGGATTTCTGCAGGCATAGCAAGTCATAAGTCCTGATTTCTCCCGAGTTCAGAGCAAGAAAGGCCTGATAACACCAGTATGAACGCAGCGTACCGAAACCACAGATTAGAGACGAACGTGTGAATGGCATGGGGAGAGCGTAAGAGAACTGTGTTGCGTCCTGTTGAGCTCGCGTTCACACCTCGAATAGATGGCATGACAGTCTCACTTCGTTGGATCAAACCTAGCCGACCTTGCAAGCTTTGGTCGGCCGTAGCTTGAAAGGTCCCAGATGTGCAACATATTAAGCGCGTCTAAACAAATCAAGGCGTCCGAGTCAGAACCTCCAGGTAGAGGAGGATTAGGCTCCTGACCGAGACAGACTAGCTGAAAAGTCGAAGGCGCGAACTGCAAGAACCTGACGCCTACTGGCTCAGGGAGCGCCAGCCGCGTTTCAACTCCTGGGCCACCAAACAGATACACCACTCCACCCGCAGTTCCTAGACGGTAAAGGGAGACGTTACAATACTTCGAAGCTGGGATGCAGTAGATAGCGCACCGATGGCAAGAAGCCCAGATATCGGTTCTGTTGCAAGAGTGGTGATATTCAGTGGATATTCGAATGTCCTTAAAGGTCCAGCTCTCCAATCGTCGGGATCGCGCAGGTCCAGGGAAAGATCCATAAAGACACCATCGCCGTGTCGATGGAACATAGTGGCAAGTTGAGAACGGTTGAGCCTCTAAGTCAAACCCCAGATCATGAAACGCTGAGGCAAGTTTGTCACGAGATGACCTTGGGACTCCTTGGCGGTGGAGTCGTTTGCGTCACCTCCTCCGAGCCGGTTTCACGCGTCTCAAATCCAAGTCGACACGACACGACATATGGTCAATGAAAGCAATTGTAATATATAACGTGGACAGCATGCCTAGGAATACAATATGTCTGCGTAGAAAGTACAATAGTCCAATGCGATCAACCCATCAGCTCATCATGAAGTCTCTCTCTCTCGGTCAAACCTTGGTCTACCGTCGATCGGTCGACTTGAAGACTGCGACGACGCGCCGCGGATTTTCCCCAACCAGCTCCTCTTTGACTTCGCAGACTGTCCTCGCGGACTATTCGTCACGTCAAGAATGACTGGCGACGCCCGCGACGAGCTGGACTCTGCGCCCATCATTATCCGCTTCGGGGATGGCATCGGACGCGCCTGGTTCCGCACGGGTGTGAACCCAGATTGGAAGCTATTCAGCATCCTTCGAACGCGTGGCGTGGAGCTGGTATCTTCGCCCGTTTCTCTACTTGGCAGACTGTCTACAGTGAAGCCTTGCGGGGGAACACTTTCGCATCCTTCGAAATCATCAGGAGCACGCCGTTTCTTGCCGATCATGGTCGTCGATGACGAAGGTTCCTGGAGGGACGAAACAGTTCTCCGTTCAGGCGTTCGCGCCTTGAAAACTGCGGGAGGAGGCTGGAATGATCTGCGCTCTGGCGTTTTTGGCCGTGGTAGGGAAGACGGCCCAGATACAGCTCGATGTATGGGGGTTCGAGAAGCGGGTGTTGGAGCATGGAATGGGGCAGCCGAACCAGAAGTAGGCAGCGGGGGAATAGGGGGGGCAGCAGATGTGGAAGGAGTGTTTGTGAGAGTTGTTGAACGAGGACGGGAAGTAGAATTTTTTGATCCTGAACTTGGAGCTGGGATCTGGGCACTAGAGGAAGAAGGGGATGGGACAGGTGGGTGCGCCACCTCAGGTGGAGCTTGGATTGATACTTTGGCCGCAGCCAACTTGGTCTGCAAGTTTTGCACCTTGCGCGTCAGTGATTCGACTTTGGTATTGAGTTTCTTATTTTCCTTCAACATCCTGTGCACATGTGAATAACCGTCAATTGAAAAAAGGAAGAGAAGACATACTCAAGCGCCCGGTCATCGTTCTCTTCAATCTCAGCACACTTGTTCCTGAGCAACTCCTCCATCTCGTTATTCCGCTCCTCGAGCTCTGCGAGAACGTTTTGCAGGTTCGGTTGCGATCGAAGAGCGGTGATCTGACGGTTGAGGTCAGACATTTCCCGTTTCTGCTGAGCACCCTGGAGGATGAAGTTCATCTCTGCAGCCTTGGCAGCCTTTTCAGAATGAGCCAATTCCGCGCGTGTCTGCTCCAGCTTCTCCATGACGGAGTTTACCTTGGCTTCGCTAAAAGTACGCCCAACCGTTAATCAATGAACTGGCCAGGTGGAAATAATTCACTGACCTATCCTTCACTTGACTTTCCAGATATCGACACAGGGATGAAGACCGTTGAATCTCTGCTTCGAAAGTTGTGATCGACTCCTGAAGGGACAATTTTTCCCGTTTCAAGGACTCGAGCTCTTGACTGGACTGATGGAGTTGAGTCTGGGTGGCCTCCATCGATTGTCGTAGCTGCTCCGAAGCAGATTCGGCCAGTTGTCGCTGCATGTCGAGGTCACTGAGCTCCTTCTCGAAGCCTTCCTTGTCCGCCGCAAGGCTGTTCACCTCTTCTTCCAACAATCGAGTCAGGCGAGCGCTTTCCTGAACAGCGTCGTCCAACCTGCGAGACTTGTCGTCAAGTTTGGTTTGCAGATCGGTGAGTTCGCCTTTGAGACGTCGTTGAATCGATGAATGCTCTTCAGTAGCTCTGGCAAGGGCACCTTCTTGTTGTTCCTTGGCCGCCGTAAGCTCCCTTGAGACTCGATCGAGCGAACTCTCCTGATCCTCCCGGGTAACCTCCAACTCCTGAACCTGTGACAACGCGCCATCGAGCTCTTCCTGAAGACGGCAAACATCCTGGGACAGGGCATCACGCTTCTGCTCAGCTTCTTGCAGCTGAAGAACACTCTGCTGCAAGCTCTCCGAGGTTTTGGCCATTTGAACCTCCAACTCTTGCTTCGCCTTTAGGGCATCCGCCAAGGACGTCTCGAGCTCCTGCGCCGTCGCTGCATGAGTTGAGCGTAGGTCCTCTGAAAGCTGGGCACGAGTTTCGTTGAGCTCCAAGGCATGTTGCTCCCGGAGACGAGCGATATCATCCTTGAAGGTGCTTTCAACGAGGGACTTTTGGGTCTGTTCCAGAGTTGACAAGAGGTGCTCCTTGGAAAGTATGAGCTCCTCGAGCGCCGCGCGATGGTTGTCATCGGATTCCGATATTGTGCGCTGGAGGCATTGAATGTGTTGTTCAAATCCAGTTGTCCTGTTGGCGAAGTCGAGTGCGGCAGCAGACACTTGATGTTGGAGGTTATTCAATTGGTTGGCGAGATCCTCACGTTGAGTCGATTCGCGGTCGAGGTCATCCTGTTGGCTTTGAATTTCCCGCTCCAAAATGTCCTTCTCCCCCAAGATCTCATGAACGTGCGCCAGAGCCTTCCCAAGTCCGACCTGTGAGATCGCCAGCGCCACGGTTGACTGCCTGAACGCTTCCCAAGTCTCCTCCGCGAAACCGAGCAGCGACTCCTTGTCTTCCACGACCCTCAACAGCTTCTCATGCTCCACCTCTAACCTCATTAACGCCTCCTTTGCCGATCTCGCACCCTCACTCTCGATCCTGCAACGTTCTCTGGCACCTGCCACCGTCTTCACAACTACATCAACAAGCGCCTCGATTGCACATTCGCCTTCCTCCAGTCGCCTCTCCATCTCCATCTCCATGCTCTCCAGCCTTCCAAGCGCCCTATCTCTAGCCTCCCTCGCGTCAGCACAATCGTCTACCATCGCCTCCTTCGCAGCATTCACCAACTCCATTTCCTCCGTCATCTCAGCGAGCCGATCCTCCTGCAGTCGGATGTTCGTCTCCAAGCGCTGGATGTCGTGCAGTCTCATCGCAATGTGTCCGTCCCGGCGCTTCACCCGCTCCCGCTCGTCGTGCAGCTCAGCCTGTAGCCTACGCGTCGCCTCGGTCGGCTTCATCGTATCCATCTGGTGGAACTGCAAATCGCGGTAGCGCGCCCCGGCCTCTTTGAGTTCGTCCTGTGCAGTCTTGAGCTCGGAGCCGAGGTGTGTGAGTTGGAGGGTGAGGGAGCTGCGCTCAGCTTCGACATTGGCGAGCTGCTGTTTGAAGTAGTCGTGATCTTTGGATGCTTGCTCGAGATTGGAGTCTCTGTCCGCAAGCTGGGAGAGGAGGTCGTCGCGTTCGCTCGTGGTGGTATGGAGACAACGAACGGTGATGTCCAATTTGTCCTCCAAGTTCTTCAATTTAACCTCCAGCTCGGAAAGGTTCTGAGTGACAACCAGTTGGCCTTGAAGCTCGGTCCGCGCCGATTCTACGCTAAGTTTGAGCGCCTCCATGTCTTCCAACTTGATCTCCGCCTCGGCGAGACTCTGCTGAGAGGCGACTAGTTGGCGTTCTAGCTTCTCGTGTCCTGACCTGGCGTCTGCGATGTGCTGCTCCAGCGCCTCCACCTTGTTCTCTGCCTTGGTGAGGCTTTGCTGAGAGGCGCCAAATTGACGCTGAAGCTCAGCATGGGCCGAGCTGAGATCGACGTTGTATTTCTCCAGATCCTGGAGCTTGGTCTCTGCCTCAGTGAGACTTTGTTGAGAGGCGGTCAGTTGGCGTTGGAGCTCGGTATGCGCAGAGGTGGCGTCAAGACTGCGTGAGGCCTGGAGATCCTTGAGCCTGGACTCCATATCGGCCAGATTTTGCTGAGTGGCGACCAAACGACTTTCGAGCTCGGTACGTGCTGAATGCACGTCGATGCCTCGCTGCTTTAATAAATCTGCGTCGCATTGCAGATGCTGGATCACCACTGCAGACGCCGTTACGGCGAGTCCCAATTGCCGAATTTCCTTGGCAAGAATAGTGGCCGCTTTGTGCGTACCCGTCGCGGTCAGCTGAGAGCTGAGAGCAGCAACCTCGGCCCGTAGCTGGTCGATCGTCTCGGCCGAATGGTCATCCAAGATGGTGGCGTCTGAAGCAATCGTGAGTTTGGCATTTAAAGCCTCGATCTCGAATTTGGACTCGTTTTCCAGGAAGTCGAAGCTGGTTCGTAGTTGGTCCCGCTCTGAGCGGAGGCGTTCGATCGCGTTCAAAAGCCGCTGCACATGAGCCGCTCCGTTGTCATCGACCTCCATTCGACTTTCGTCTGGATGATTTGCGGCGTCTACGGTATCACTCCTATAATCATATAATTAGTATATTCGACTCACACGTCTTTGAAGCGCATACCGGTCATGGATTTGAGCCTCCTTAAGCCGCAAAGTTTCCGTTAACGTCGAGATCTGCCTCCGAGCATTCTCTAACTCGTCTAAGGCCTCTTCCTTCTCCCGAATCAGCTCAATATGTCTTTCTTCAGCCTCTACGACGCGACGAGATTCCCCCTTGAGCTTTCCCGCCAGCGTCGTCACCTCCCTGATCAGCTTCGCCTCGTCCACCTTGAAACTGTGTTGTAATGCCAGAATCTTCGCCTCATCTTCTTCTATCCGCTGCTCCAGCTCCCGTTCTCTGCCTCCATCGCCCATCATCCCCTGCAGATCCCGCAACTCCTCCTGCTTCTCCTGCAGGGACTCCTGAACATCGACCAGCTGCCGGGTCAATCGCTTCTCCAGTGCCGTCTTCTCGTTCCCTAGCCTGATCACCTCTTCCTGAGCCTGTGAGGCCTTTGCATTGGCGCGATCGACGTCGGCCTCTTTTTGAGAAAGGGCAGAGCGCAGATTGGTAAGCTTTTGCTCGAGAGCTATGATTGTCCCCCGTGAAGGTGATGAAGAGCGGGACCGCGAGCGCGTGGCCGTGCGTCGGTGGCCTGGGGTTTTTGGTGGAAGACTGGATTGGGGGATGATGGCCTGCAATTCTCTGACGCGAGTCTCCAGGGTGGCCTTCTCCTGTAGTAATTTGTCTGCGCGTGCCTTGTGAGTGTCGGATAGGTGGGATAATGACTCAAGGCTGGCTTCGAGTTGCTTAGCCTCTGCCTCTTTCTCCTTGATCGTCTGTTTCGCGGCGGCAAGAGCCTGGCTGGTATTCTGGGCACCGATCTTTTCGTTACGCAGCGAGTCAGAGCGGGAGTTGAGTTCTGATTCGAGCTTAAGCGCGCGGTTAGTTTCGTCGGACAACTGGTTTCAGAAAGGTCAGCTATTCATCTTATAGAGGTGCTGGGGGCGCGCACTTTGCGTAGTTTATCGTCGTATGCATTTTTCAACTCCTGAAACTCCTGTTCCTGCTTCATGAGTTTGTTTTGCAGAGCGGAAATGTGTCCATCTGCAGAATTGGTCAAGCCACAGAGTACGCTTCGGGCAAAGTTGAATACCTTTGCTAGCAAGTCTGTCCTTGAAGGCTTGCTCTTGCTCGGAGACATCGTTTGCCCCGAGATTCCATGTGGACATGGCTAGATAGCCGCGTCGGTGAGATGGCGCAAGGCAGGAGTGAGCAGCTCGTCACAAAGTGTAGTAGCCAGTAGTCTCCCGTAGTCAGACCAATGATATCACGTGTCTTTTTTTAGAGGGAGAGAGGCGACAGAGATATCTAATGGTCTGATTGCACGCGCGCCCTTGATACCGTGGTGAGGAAATTCGTTTGCTTGATTTCCTTAAAAGGAGATTTGCGCATGGGCCACTCATCACATGACTATGCCATATTCGTTTGCGGCGACGCGTCGAATTTTAACACCACCATGCACGGCCAGTTCAGACTCTCTACTGTGCACGAAACACCCGAGTATCAGGCTGCAAGAAATACGACTGCTTCTTTTTCACCATTCTCAAATTCTTTCAATGCTGGAATGTATACACCCTCTCCATCTAAGCGGAAGCGAGCCGGCTCTCTCTCTGATAAAGAGAATACTCCTCTGGGAGGTCCAAAACCTTCGAAGCGTCCCTACACTAAACGGAGGACTACCACCGAGAAGCTCGAGCATGTCTTTGCTGCTCTTACAAGCGTCAACTGGTCACTTTCGGAATTTCTTTTCCATACATTTTCTACGAAAGACGACGCTGGAAACAAATTACCGCGCAGCGACCGGCACTCCAAATATTCCCAAAACTTCCTTCTTGGCAACAGTACCTACTCCGCTGCGACTATCGTGGATCTCTGGTTAAATAGCCCAGATGGACGGTCTACTCGGAGAGAAGCACTTTACTCAATGACGACTCCATACATGGAGATCCGAAATGCTCGAGAGGCTCTCACCTCTTTTGCGGCTCAAATTGTGAAAGATCGAGTCATCTGGGAAGCAAAACAAGCAGTGAAGCCTGGCAGTGGGCTGCATGTGTCGACGAAGAAGAAGGGAGGGCATGGTATTGATTGGGTGGATATCGGTACTGCAACGGTGTCCCGTGTATCTGACATCATCAAGATGCACCAGGCCTTGACTTGGTCCTTGTTGATGGGCATTGCAACAAGCGAACGGCAGTCCAAGTCAGCTGAAAAAGTATATGAAAGACGTCCACCAGATATGGTGAGTGTTTGACGCAATGTCGGTGATTGCCTGCCTGACCACACATTGACAGGTGTGTACACATGTAATCTCAGCTCTTAACTTTGCACGAAACAACGAGGCACGGCTACTTCCACTTGCTCGTGGCCTTCTATTCTTCTCTCTTTCTGCACCCGTCAACTTGTATGCCTACGGCAGTCGGATAGGGGAAATGCCAGCTTACACCACCATCTCTCGAACTCTCACCAAACTCTCGCGTCACGAAGGAGACATCATCCGTATCCATGCCTTAGATCCCACGAAGAGCGGTGCAGTGCAGGTAGATAATGTGCAGAACTACCTTCTGCAACGCGACATGCGTATTGGCCAGGAGAATAAGATGAACATTGGGATCGCAGGGATCTATCTGGAGCTGAATGGTGCCGGGGTGGAGCCTGCTGCATTCGATTTGGATGACAAGCGCAGGCGTCTGGCAGCCAATCTACGGGCAGAGATCACTCCAGAGAAGTTGAGGTCACTTTCAAATCCAGGGCATATCGAGCGCGTTGGACAGATGCACTGGCTTGGGGCCCTTGTCAACTACGTACCTCAGCTTGCTTCCATGAAACCTGAAGTATCACTCCGCTTTCGCACCCGCTGTGCCATCCTCCGAATTCCTGCTCATGTCACAAAGGTGCACCCCCTGGCTTCCAGTGGAAAGTCCGAGACAATTACGACAGATCTGAAGGATGCGATTATCGATTTTTTTGAGCAGATGGGCAGCAAGTCTGGGGATTATGTTCGGAAATTGATCCTCGTTGGCGGTGATGGGTTAACCTACGAGAAGCTCATACAATTGAAGCGCTACATGCAGTTTCACGAGGACCCTTTCGAGAGCTTCGAGATCATGGAACCGACCTTGGCTATGTGGCACACCGAGTGGACAGATCTGAGCCGAATCTACGAGGCACACTGGGATTCTATTCTCAGCCAGGATCCTTCAAGTCTCGGGCACAGTGCGGCACAAGTGGGCCGTTCAGCGCCACCGAACCTCAAAAAAGTCGACTACTACCCTTATTCCGAGTTCATGAACCTGGTGCTTGATGCTCGGATGCTCGACTGCTGGAGGTGAGCTATTTCTCTCAGTCTCAAAGACAGCATGTTGATAGAAACTAACAATGTGGCATATGAATTCAGAAATTACTTCAAATGCCAAAATCTCTTCATGTATTTCGATGCTCTTGCAGCTGCCAAGAAGCTTCCATCATTTGTAGAACTTGAAATTATAGCCCTGAAGCTCTACCAATCATTTTCCACCACACGCGCCTACAACCAAGCATTGAATGACACCTTGCGAACCAGTGAATGGGCCAAAAATGTTCCGTCTGGGACACCATGGACACCGCCACTGGAGGATAAGAGCAGCGAGCTGGCGCCGCATCATGCTCAGAGCAAGCTCCGTACCCAGAAAAACCTTCGTCCTGATGCTAAGAAGGGAGATAATACCGAGACGAAGAAAACATCTCCATTTGAGGGTGACCGTGTTCTGGCAAACTCAATTGCCTTTATGCGAGATGCCATCATCTCACGAGAAATGGCACATGCCACCGCGGACGGAGATGTGGGGCGTGTTTACGAGGTCATCAAGGTAAGTAAATGGATTGCCATGGTCTTTATCATACTGATTCCATCGCCTGACTCTGTGGCTCAGGTCATGTTATTCACATTTGCCGGCTCAAGTCACTCAAAGTACACGAACTATCTACTTGAGATGATCTGCAATCTGGAATATGAATCGGGGCCAGCACTGCGTGATGGCATTCTGAAAAGCATGCTCGTCAACCTATCAGGTCGGGAAGGCGCGTTTTCTGCTGCTGATTTTATTCAGGAGTTCTTCAACCGCCTTCTGGAAGCAATTGTTGAGAAGAAGGGTGTCGATTATGGGGCCAATTTTATCCGCGAAGTTGTCTCTCGAAATCTACAGCATTTTGCTCGCATCAAGCTTGACCTGCGCATTGGTGTCGGGCTATCGAAACGGAGTGGACAGCACCCAACGCCACACTTGAGGCCCGAGTTCGTCACACTCATGGACATCTACAACAAGGTCGAACTGCATTTCTGGAGAAAGGCGCGTATCTATCGAACAACCAATGTCGATCACACAGGTCCTGGCTTCGCAAAGCTTCAGAATGGAAAGGTTAAGAAGTTCGTTGCCGATACTACCCGAGATCAAAAGTTGCGTCGTCCGGGTGAGCTGGAGGAGGCAACAGACCCCGAGGAAATGGAACCGGATTCAGAGGCCACTTCTCATGGGCCGTCCTTGTTTGGTTTTGCTCGGGTGGTTAATGGGGAGTTGGTTGTGGATGCGCTGGATGTCAATGCTGATCTTGACGAGTTGATCGGGGACTTTGAAAGCGAAGATGTACAGACTTGACACTACCGTCCTACGTACTTAGCACTGAAACCGTCGCATTACTGAACAAGTATGTCAGTACCCAACAACAGTACTGCATTAAAGAACTCACGAAAAATTGATACGCCACCGAATTGATCTATCTGGGCCATGAGAAGCAGTATCTTTGACATTGAGGATATCATCGGCCTCTGACTCAATGGTCAGTGTACAGTGCTCCCTGGTGGCGTCTACATTTTCCTCAACCTCTGCGGCATCAGTCTTGGCCTTTAAGGCAGCAGACTTCAACTTCTTCTCTTGTCGAAGTCGAGCAAGGTCTGCCTTGAGATTCTCGCAGAAGCCAAAGATACAGCGCTGTGAAATGCTGGCCTCTAGAAGGTCATTGTGGCGGACAAGTGGGGCGATATTTTCAAGACTGTCAATCAGGTGAAGGTGGTCAAGGAGGGTTTTCATGAGATCATCGGGTAAAAATGCGTCCGGGGGTAGAAGTGCAGTTGAGATATCATCCCCCAGGTCAAAAAGCTCCCGTCGTAGCTTCAAAAGCTGCTCCATTCCGTATTCTCGAAGGTCCTTTGTCAAGGTTTCACCTTTTGGTGGGCGTGGTAGTACAGTGGGGGCCATAGAACGTGGCGCTGGTGTGGAGATCGGAGCAGTCTCAGGTTCGCAGTTTGGGCCACTACAATTGCATTTATCGTGACGGCGATTTGGAGAGGCAGAATCACAAGCTCTGCAGGTGCATGGGTCGTCGTTGAGGGGATTATTGTACGGTTTATCGATGGCCTCCATTTTACAGTCGGCAAGAAGAAGCTCTGCCATAGATGTGTCCATCGTCGGCTCACTCTCCTTGATGTTTGGCCCAGGAGGTCCTTGCCAGCCAACAGGCTTCTGAGATTCCTCCACTACTTTGCGAGCCGTGGCCATCGCAGTCTTTGTGTAGTACAGAAATGCTCGCGGGCAAGGTACTGCCTCATGGTTTCGTCCAACCCTGCCAATCTTCTGCACAAAATCGTCGATATCGATTGGTTCACCAAGAACCACAGCGTTTCGAGTGAATTGGCTATCCCAACCCACACTGAGAGTGTCCGTGGCTACGGTAATCGATGACGCTTGGTTGTTATTGAGGAATGCGAGGGTTTCTGAGTTATAGGCTGGCCAATTAAGCGAGTTGTACAGGCGGATCCGTTTGTGGCGGTCGGGGAGATCGTGTGCTTTATCCCAGAGATACGATACGACACGAAACCCCAGGGCAATGGTTCTGCAGAAGAGGACTGTATTTTCATTCTCGTCCAGGATCCAATCAAGTTCGGGGAAACGATAACCGCTGAGACCAGACTTGAGTTCACGAAAAATCAGCTGAATGTCGTGGCGAACGTTGGACCTGCGTATGAGCCGGTATTGACCAGGATCAAGTCCAAGGACTTCGTGGATGCGGAGTAGAGGTGCCCCGATACGCAACGTAGCAGTCAGCGCAATGACTGGAAGGCGCCTCTCTCCGCGCAGCGGCAAACGGGCCCTCATATGCCCCAACTGCCTGAAAGCTGGTCGAAAAGCCCTTCCCCAGGAGTATATCAGATGAATTTCGTCGACTCCCAGCCCTACAATCCTCGCTGAGAATGCTGGAACCTCCAAAAGTTTGCCAAAAGCTTGGCTCGACATTTCCTCCGGTGATTCCGAGTTCTACGTTAGTAGAATGAGGTTTATGCGTTTTTCAGTTGGCTTTGCCATCAATTTTCTGCGCAGAATCTGAGTCACCGCATCAAACGGATCAATTGCAATCTAATGGTAATCTGATGAATCCCATATTGGATTCAGTGAATCCAACGTGGGATTCAGTGAATCC
>JABCKJ010000311.1:0-25455 GCA_018850815.1 Asterophora lycoperdoides
AGCATCCGCCTAGAGTGGGAAGGTCCTTGGTTCAATCCCAGGTCTGGTCAATCTTTTCAATGTTATGTGCATGCCTGCTGTAATAGTGAACTCCTCTGCGCAGAAGACCAACTTCTTGCCTGAAAATGTTCCTCTGGTGTATTTCATCTGTTGCAGGATGTGATTGGCCACTCCAAAGAATTCCCATATTGCCCAACGGATACCTGGGTTAGCTGTGATCACTTCCGTCCACCTGGTCTTTTCGTTCCTGAGTGTAGCAACCCATCAGGCAAAATGGCGGTGGATTCAGATCCAATGGAGGCATGTCAGCGAGCAGGTCTCCGATGATTTTTCTCTCGATCCGAAAGTGCTCAGGCAGGCTCGCCGCTACCAGCCGAGTCTTGAGTGCCATGGGTTTGTACTTTTTTTTGTTTGAACTCCCTTGACCTTGGTTCAGACTGGGGGCTTGGTCGATACAAAAACTGGCGCCGGTGATGGGGAATCGCCTGAATGGTCACTGGCGGCAGATCGGCTAGTCGGCGGAGCGTCAGGTAAACGCGTCATCGGGCAAGTACATGGGGGAAGTGGAAAGAGGTCGAAGCTCGAGCAAGGAATGGTTGCCGGGCAAAAATGCGGTGATTGCGGGTGGGTAGAAGAAAGGCGACGGAGCTGGTGGGATGAAGATGAATCAGTGACATCCGTGTCAGCATAGAATGATGGAGCAAAAGAAGGTAAGGAACTATTGGACGGGAATGAGCTGGATGAAAAAGGGGCCCCACCTGGCAAAATATCACCAGGTGGGGCAGTTTCTACCTGAGAAACAAAATCGGAAGGTAACCTATTGGTTCGGTACATAGAGGTCATTGTAGGGCCTCCAGCCTCGCTTGGCAACGGTATCGGAATGTCAGGGGACACTCTCAGGCCCAGGCGTCAGACCCGAGAGTCAGACCCGGGCATCAGGCCCAACCATGCGCCCCCAACGCTCGCCTCAGCACCAACCGCTCGTCTCCGCTTGCACTGGTGCGAGGTACACACTGGTATTTGTTGCTCTTTTACATTACACTCCTTTATTACACCTTCATCTATTTTCGCCTTCCGACACGAGGCACACCTTACCGAGGTGCATGTCTGGACACGCGTGATCCGTGTGTCGGCCCTCGTTGTGCTGCACAGTCCTCACTTATAATTGACGCTCTGGCAAGGGGATCCCCACTTTTGTTATCTTTGGATTCCCTTTGCCAGGTGCGTAGTATATACCAATATAACCTTCGGATTCCCTTTGCCAGTGTGACCCGGTCCGCTCCTGAAGGTAGCCCTTACACAGAACCGAAGGACCCCCTAGTGTAAACATAGGGAAAGGTGAGTCTGTAGAAGTCCTAGCTGTGGTAAATGCAGCCCAGGGCTCAGAAGAGGATGAAGGAATGGAAAGTAAGTAGGAGGATGGTGAAGCAAAATGTCGAAACAAACGAGAGGCATTCAAGAACAACTGAGCTAAACGAGGCGAAGCGATAGACAAGCCGTCAACCGGGACGGCTTCTTTGGGAGACAGAGGAGCAAAAGCCGAAACAAAACAAGAGGAAGAGGCAGAATCATACTCAAGAACTAAGGCCATGTCGCCTTTGCCGCTCAATTCCCTGAGCGGGTCCAAAAATTTTTGGCTTCGGTCCGTTTCCCCTTTGACTGACATCGGTGCTGCCCTCAGGCAAAGGTTGGGATTGAAGTAACTTGACCAGAATTCAGATCGGTGATGGTGATGATTGTTTCATCAGCTGAAAAGGTTTTGACATTGCTCCGAGTGACGACATCAAAGGGGCGACCAAGAAGAATGTTGTAGGCCGGTCCTCAGATAACATGAATCTGCAGGTAGATCGTGATCTTGCCAACACTGCAGGGAACATTCCGAGCAAGTCCGAGTGACAGATCAACACTCCTGTTGGCCGACTGCATGTGAATGACGACAGTCGGGTCATAGAGGATGTGTAAGTCATGGCAGATTTCTTCGGACATCGCAATGATCTGGCAGCCCGACCGCATTTGACAAGTGCGAGCCCGCCATGGGGAGAGTGTCCAACTCTTTGATCCACGCAGTTAGCAGGCTTTACAATTTGAGTTGGCCAAATCATTATTCTGTCTACAAGGTTCATCTGAGCGTTTTTTATGACAATGGGTGGGCAACTGAGCTTGTAGTATGCGATTTAGGGAGATATTCTGAGATTTAGTCCAAAATGTAATTTTTTTGGTTACTTCTCCACCTCCAGAAAGTATTCCAAGATCTTTCTACAGGCAACAACAATGTATCCAGCTATTTTAGCATGGCCCACAGCCTGCGCTTGTTATTGCAAGCCATTTCGAGACAACATGCACATTAAAGTGTGTGTGGTCACACCTGTGACAATGCGGTTCATGACATGAAGGAGTCCCTGTGAGATGTTTTGACCTGAGGTCATGTAAGAGGCAATTCTTTATGTATTTACGATGCTTGAACCTGAAACAAGTGCAAAATTTGAGCTGGAATAGGACAATATACAACCATGTGTGACAGACCAAATCTCAACTTGCATTGTGAATGGAAATGTAACCTGCCAATCAATTATCACATAGACAGCTGGGAATGAAGGACAAGGTTCTCAAGAGTATATGATGTCCATCTATCATGTCTGAATTTTTTTTTGCTGAGGCTCCAGACGTTGTCGAGTGACCTGGCTTTTTGATGGACTTTGTCCCAAGCCTCTCGCCGGACCAGAGACAGGCTTGCTCTGAACCTACCTCAACGCTGCCCTCTGGTCGGCGTCATCCGTACATTTCAAACTCCGCCCGAGGGATCGTGGAATCGGTTCTGTTTCAACTGCAGTGGGTTCAAAAGTTTTGAATCGACAGATTTTTTTTCGTTTCAGACATGTCCAAATATGACACGAGTTTGGCAGGCGGTGCCGTGACACCCCCACTGCTGGAAGTAGCCCATGTCCGCCGGAGCACCGGCTGCACTGCCCAATTAGTCTGCGGGTATTCAAGTTTCTTCATTGGGAAATGTCGACCTTCGTCAATGGTGCGCGACGTGGGCAGTAAAGATATCGATGTATTCACTGTCAGCTAACAAGCTTTATATGATGATTCAATGAAGGTGGACATATGCTTGAAGTGGAGTGAGCTTTCAGCGCTCAGCGCCCATCACCTTTGTGCGGGACGACAATCTCATATGTGTCCGCTTTGATTGTTCGAGGGCGTGAGGGCCGAGGCTTGTCGATGGATGACAGTCTGGGAACACCTAACTGTCTGCCCTCTCCCTCTCAAAAAAGACACGTGATATTATAGGTATGACTACGGGAGACTAGGAAACACCAGAACGGGGAGTACAACTTGCTTAAATCCGCGTTCAAACGTAGATTGACTATCATCTTTTATAAGGTCTGTAAGGAGACTAGTTCAAATGCGTGGCCAACTCATCGACTATGCCACTACCTGGTATTCAAGCCAGCATCGCCGATTTGCCTTCACCGTCTACATCGGCGACCCATTTGTCCGCTTCATTCGTTGGGACCGTGCAGGAGCTATCGTCTCTGAGAAATTCAACTATCGCGAAAACTCTGGGCCCTTGATCGATTTTCTCTGGCGCTTTTCCCACTTGGATGACGCTGGACGTGGGCGTGACCCTACTGTCCGCCCGGCTACTCCTGACGAGGCAGAGGTTGCTTCCACACACTTCTCGGAGTGGAAATCCACAAAGGAGCGCCCTGTCGTCTTCACTGTTCCTGACGAGGACGGTAACCCTAGGGAGTTCATTGGTTGGGGCTCAATGGCCCATCCTGAATCACTTACTGGACGATGCACGCGAGCCTATCCCGTTGTCGAACTCGGGAATCCCACCAAGCGATGTTTCCTGAAGGACGTACATATGGCGCGCTCACGATCTGGACCCTGAAGCCGCTATTCTGGAGGAACTCGCGTCAAAAGGCGTTGAGCGCATACCCCCATTCCTCTGCGGTGGAGACCTCGCCGACGACGCTACCGCGACCGATCTGTTTGTTCCAGAAGAGGTGATCAATGAAGGGCCAGACAACTCGTCAGACTCGACAAAACCGCCTCTACCAGACCTTCCTCCCCGAAAATTTGGCGACTGGCGGTGCGGCAAGAAGTGGACACGCATCACTCGACGCATCCACCATCGATTCGTGGTCAACTTTGTTGGGAAACCCCTCAACCAGGTCAGATCCTCGAAGCACTTGATGCAGGTCTGTGCAGATGCATATGTTGGTACGTCTATCCTTCGATGTTCAAATACCGCAACAAGCTTAGTGTATATATCTCAGCCTTGCGACAAGCTTATGAACAATGTGGATATTTGCATCGAGATGTTCGCGACAAGAATATCCTCATCGACGAGCGTGGTCGCGATGACTGGGATCTCGCAAAGAAGGAGAAGGAGCTGCAATTCCGGCGTCGTCATGAGAGAACGGTTCGTCTACGTTTACTGTGCCATGGATTGAAATGATACTTATAGCTTGGACAGGGCACTTGGGAGTTCATGTCGTATCTTCTGCTCTCAAGCCTTTCCACTCGTCGCGAGAAAGTCCACACCATCCAAGATGATATGGAGTCTTTTTTCTACATCGTCCTATACTATTGCATTCGGTTACAGTACTTCCCGCACAACAAGCGCCTAAGGACGCTCCATATTATAGAAAAAATCTTCCAGGCTCACGATGAAGATGTGTACGGGAACATCCTTGGAGGCGCACCCAAACAGGGCTTAATTCACATGAAGGCCTACATTGGCCGAGACTTCCAGTTGACCGTCGAACTCTTGCATCGACGGATTTCCTTCGTACTCCAGGCCTTCAAGAAATGGCTCGAATTCGCCGATCCCGACACTGACTTGCTGGTCAAGACCAATTCTCCACCTGCGTTCAAGGATACTTCGAACCCTCCCGGAGATGTTCTTCTCAGAGACCATAACTTCATGACAAACCTGTTCCAAGAGACCCAGCCAGAACTGCGAACCGCTCGCACAACGCCTCCGCACGCACCACGAGCAAGCGCAGTTCCAGCGGCATGGCATCTAAAACCGGAGATGGAGATATTCGCTCGAGCAATGCTCTGCTCAAGAAGAGCAAGACATACGGGACCGCTCACTCAATGAGCCTCCGACCGGACCGTGGCAGCAGGTCCCATGGGACGAGCAAGAGCAGGACGACGTAGAGACATGGAGCGATGCGGATTTTCACAGGCAATATCCATACTTCTTGTATCCAGTCTGCCTATCGACTGCCTATCGACTGACCGATTTCGCGTCGCTGTGAAAATCCGCGCGGTTAATAGGCCCGCCTCAATGTTCACAGAGCGAAAATTCATGCTGCTCAAACTCCTCTCCATGCGAAACCGCCCACCGCTTCCTCTCTTCCATAAGCTCCAGCCTCAGCTCCTTCGCCTCATTCAACCCGATCGGGAAATCGTCGACATCTCCAAAAATATGGTCCCTCAACTCAAGCGGCAGGTCCGCAATCACATTGGCGCCGCCCTTGTGCTGAGCTGAGCTCTTTTCAGCCACCACCTTCTCAGCCCACCACTCCTTCTGCTGGCACGGTACATTCGCCGTGCTTACCACCTTGATACCCGGATCAACAAGAAACAAAGCTACGATTTTCCTGTGTCCGGGCTTGCTGGGATCTGCGAGCTTGAACGGCTGCACGCGATGTTGGAGGATGTTGGGCCATGCGATAATGCGTCCCTCGCACGTGTCGACGGACCCGATCTCCTGTACGCCCTTATCGGAATCCTCACACCCGAATACGGCAGGGAGCCAGTCTCGGTGATCTTGCGGGTAACCGATGTCAATGGTGTCGGTGTCAGATTGCTGGCGAAAAGCAAGCCGTGAGGAAGTGATGTTGTAAGATGAATAGTAGTAGATTGCGGAGGCGCAGATGTGCTCGTTCTGCGAGGAAAGTTGGTCAAGCGTGTGAGTTTGAATGAACAATAAGAGAAGCTCACAAGTTTCCCTTCGACATGCCATGAACCGCCTTCGTACTCAGGTTTTTCCGGCGAGAGATGAATGTTCGCAAGCTTTACGATAACCTGAAGCCCGCGCTCCTTGTAATCCTTCCACAGATCCACCACCTTTGCTTCATCCTCAGACTTCTTTGTAGGCGCCTGGAATACCCCAGGCTCAGGCTGAACAACTCTCCTGGTATCCTTGTACCATTGCTCCCGAGCATCGTACCAATCGTCCTCATTAGCAAAGTCCGCCTGCTGCGGACCCTCTGTCTCAGGTGCATCGTTCTCTGGGTCCGGATCATACTCACACTCAGTATATGGGATACGGTAGGGTTGCTGGTACCACTGCGATGCGAGGGGTAGGAGCGCTTTATTCCAAAGGGGAATTACGCGAGTGATAAGCTGCTCGATGACGCCGTATAGGTCACGGTGCCGCTCTGGGTGCAGGTTGTTGATGTAGCTGATGATCCTAGTGGAAATTTTAGAATAATACGATTGGGCGCTGTGTGAGATGGGACATACTTCGCACCATCGCTCTCACTCCCTGACAAATCGACTTCACAGGGCAACCACTGGAAGCTTTGGCTAAATGGCTTCTTGGCTTCGTTCTCCTCGTCTGATCCATACCTCGGGGGCCTTCCAATCCAAGCTTCGTCCTCCGGAGGCACGGGGATGACCACTCCTTCACCGGTACGCTTGATGCAGTCGTCCAACCCCACCAAGCTACCGGGCAGAATCCTGCTGCGGCCATAGATCAAAGGGAAAAGCGATGGGTGAACAAGGTCCAGGACCTTCTCGTCAGAGCCGGGGTGCCAGTCTTTTTCCCTACTGGGAACGTCTTCAAGGGATTTGACGGCCGCCTCGAGGGCAGATTGGAGTGAGAAGGGCACGGCTGTTTCAGATTTAACCACGTCGCCGTTATATACGGTTACGATAGCGGTCGGATCAGGTTGATTGGCTTTGTACCGCAGTTCCGCGATGCAGTAGTCGATCATGGCCTCTGAGATGTCTCGCTCAGGGGCTGCGGCAAGCGCTTCAGCACGCCATTTCCCTGCAATGGTTTCGTCGAAGATCTGAGTTCCAGTAGATAGAGCGCCATAAGTGAGCGGCTTTGCGTGTCTGGAATTAACGTGCCTTCTTGTGCCAACCGGGCTTGTCTGTGATCTCGTTCATGAGACGTAACATCGTAAATTCGCGAAGTGTTGTGAGAGATAACCTGTAGAACGCAGGGCAGACATCCATCTAAATGAACACGTACAAGGCAAACATAGGAGGCAAGACTTACTGAACACCTCCGTTTGCCAGATCGGCGTTGTTGAGTGCATTTCTGAACAGTTTCTGTTCTCCTGGAGTGAAGTTCAGAGGTAAACCAAAGCCGGGAAGTGTGAAGCGGGTGGGCTGGCTTGACATGATGGGGATTGAGGGTGATGCTGCATGTCGAATTGGTGAAGGCTTTATATGTTGTAGAATGTGAGAAGCACGTTGGCCGACGCGCATCGGAACGTCGCGTGGTCAGACATGAGCCAATCGGCTATCACCAACAGATAAAAGTACCTGGGAGGAGCTAGGAGGAGTCATGGCCTTGAGCAATTACGTGGCAGCAATACCAACGTCCGAGTCCAAGTGGTGAATTCCAATTCATACAAGGTGAGTCATATTGCGCCACAGAAATATCCCAAAGTCTAGAAAATAGCTTGAAATGATTCATGTGACCTGACTCCTGTTGCGTTGACGGTCGCACTGGTCGGAGTCGACTGTGCTATCATTATAGCCTACGATTGGTGAGTATTATCGATTATCTAACATATACAAAATAATGTCCTTAGATTGATACCTGGACTGCAATGTGCTCACACATCTCATTGCTGCACCACATCACTACATCTGTGGCACAGTGTATCCTCAGACTTGCGGGTAAACGTCCAGCATCGCGGACATTTATGAAGTGTGGCAGGCCGAACACGGATGGCCACCTCATCATCGCACCCTAGGCAAAGTGTATAAGTTCCTGGCCGGCCGTGTGATGATGGTAGATTGGGAATCCTACCAGGTATTGATAACGTGTCGGTGTATATCCATTCTGGGGAGCTCGTCCCCAATGAGCCTTCGTCGGTGATTAACGCATCGGAGACGATAAAAAGCGTCTTCAGGAAGTTCTCTACACCGCGGTGAATACGTGGATGTTCTGATGATGCCAAGGAGGACATACCCTCTCTCTGTAGCAGTGTCTCGAGTTTCGTTCCAGTGGCTCCATCAGGGAGAATTATATCGACTTCAGCTTCCAGCGAGCTCTTGATGGCTCTGCGAAGGGCCGATGGTCAGCCAATGCATCAACCTCGACGAAATGACATTAACTTGTTGCCACGCGCTTGTTCCAGCAACGACAGGACCACGCCACGCACGCGGAGAAGTTCGGCCATATCCTCAGCCGCCTTTATGTCTTGCCACTCGGCATCCTATGAGGTATACTTCAATGAACGCCTCACCGTTGTCATTTCTGCCGAGCTTACCAGAGGCCTCCACGGTGTCATAAACACAGAGAATCCGCCAGGTTTCCAGGAGCTGTGTATTTCTTCCGCAAGGTGAGGGAGAATAGGTGCAAGAACTGAGGTCATGGATGTTAAGACCTGAGTGCCGACAGAAGTAAGATACAGGGTTATGGGACACAACCAGAGAGCATACCTGTTCGAGAACCGTGACCACCCCTCTGCGTTCTGGACTTGTGAGTTCATTAGCGTACAGGCAGTCCTTTGTGATGTCGAAATATAATGACGATAGAGTGATGTTCGCGAAGTTTGTTAGGGAATTGACGACTATAACGCTGGTTAGAACGGCCAAAAAGTAAGGGAACACTGATGCAACCTTTGGGGAAGTTGTAGGACAAGTATCCGTCGAGAGCTGTCTGCTCGAGATGATAGAGTTCGTGCATGACATATCGCTCCGCCTTGAAAGAGCAAAATTAGAGAACGCTCATGGGTGAAACGACAGATGTGACAAACCAGCCCCAATTCCTTTCGCGGTACTCGCACCAACTGACGTCTAGTGTCCTCGTCTCTGATGTTTCCAAGCATGAACCGCGCCGAGTTGCGAATCTTCCTCATCGACTCGGCGGCCTGGGCCAGAACCGTTGGACCGACCGACATGTCCCGCCAGAACTCGACCGTCGCTGCCCACAATCTCAGAACGTCAGCGCCATATGCCGGGTGTTTCTTTTTGTCCTATCATTTGCAGTGTGAGAAGAGTGCTACGTATGTACAACCACGATGAACCAACCTTTCCGCCCAAGACGACAGTCAAGGGGCTGATAATGTTGCCCAAAGACTTGCTCATCTTCTTCCCCGCCTCATCTAGAACCATCCCATGGGTGATCAGGGTGCCATATGGGCTGGCCTTTTGCGCGTTGGGCGCCGCCGAGCCAATTGCCGTCAGCAGCTGGCTCTGGAACCACCCCCGGTGCTGGTCTGAGCCCTCAAGGCAGACATCCGCAAGGAACTGCCGATTTTTGCCGAAGCCCGCCTCGCTCAGCATTGCCCACGATGTGCCACTGTCGAACCACACATCCATCGTATCAGTGCTCTTGCGCCACGTCTCCGCGGGCGAGACACCTTCCTCACGGAGTGCGGGGGGAACAAAGTCGTCAACAGGTCCGTTCCACCAGTGGGCGACGCCCTTTGCTTCGAGGACCGATAGGATGTGGTCGAGTGACGCAGAGTCCAGGACGGACTTGTCGGAATCGATGCGATGAAGAGCGGGGATGGGAACGCCCCAGACACGTTGACGGGAGATGCACCATTCTGAACGTGATCTGACGAAGGACTCGAGGCGATTGCGGGCTGTGATTGGAACCTGTGAGTTACATGGAACGGAACTAGGTGGGAAGGCGACTTACATGCAGGTGGGAAGAATGAGACGTCCTGCAAAGCTTTCAAAGCATCGTCTTTGATGTGCCCAAGGTCAGCGAACCACTGCGATGTCGCTCTGGAATGAACAGTTGATTTAGGTGTCAGCGTGCAAGGAATCCAGGTACGTACGTCACGATGATTGGTCGGTCCGTTTTCCAGTCGTATGGATATCGATGCTTGATCCGTTGTAGCTTGACAAGCGCACCGACCTGTTTGAGGAGCTCCACAATAGCTCTTGAGCCACCATTTAAGACCTCCTGGCCAACGAGTTTTGCAGAAGCGTTGGCGCCAACAACATCAGCAACGTCAGACGAGAATTTCCCGTGCCCATCCACATGACAAATCATGTTTTTTGAAGTAGAGATAAGATCCAAGGCTAGGAAAGAATGATAATCTTCGGCTCCATGGGCAGGTGCAGAGTGAACGAGACCCGTCCCGGACTCAGAGGTGACATGGGAGGCTCCAATGACTTTGAGAGACTGGGATGACGGGGCAAGTGATGAGAAGATAGGGAGATAGTGGATGTCGACCAAGTCCGATCCTGAGGGGTAATGTCAAATAGAACCCGGGGGTACGGAAAATTAATTCAGCAACCTTTAACTTCGCCAATCGTTTCAACCGAACCCAGGATGTCGGCCAGAGCGGCAACCCGTTCCTTCGCCACAATGACAACCTTTCCATCTTCCGTATACCGTAGAGTTGAATAGGTCAACTCAGGATGCACCGCGATGCCCTGTAGTGCATTGAACGCTCCGTTACAGGTGTTTCTAGAAGGTGGACTCACCATATTCGCAGTAAGAGTCCAGGGAGTCGTGGTCCAAACAAGTAGCCGGACAGAGGTATGGGAGGATACCAGCTCCTGAAGAATAGGGTTCTGGACCGGAACTTTCCTGTCAACCTCGAATGTGACGTAGACAGAGTGTGAGACGTGGTCATCTTTGTAGACAAGTTCTGCTTCCGCAAGTGCCGAACGAGAAGATGGGGAATAATGAACTGGGCGATAGTGTCGGTATATAAGACCTGTGAAGCGGGCGTCACGTCAGTTACAGAAATCGAGGTACAAACATCATGCGAACCTTTCTCGACCATTTTTTGGAATATCCGCAGTTGTCGAATTTCATAGTGAGCGTCTGGGGAGTTTCTGTAAGGCATTGTTTTCTGGTGCGAAAACTCACGCACCTAGTGTTCTATAAGTTGATCCCGTGCCCCAGTCCGCCATAATTCCAAAATGACGATACTGCTCCTTCTGGTTTACGATCTCCCGTCTGGCAGTCGCGTCAGCTGCAGCCCGAATCGTACTGGCCGAAGTCGTCAATGAGTCTGTCTTTGCACGCCTGTCAGTCAAGAATTAACACAGGAAATGATCCACATACGCCCAACTCTTGCAATGCCTTGTTTTCGATTGGAAGACCATGACAATCCCAACCTGGAATATAACTATGCGAGTACCGCTGTCAAGGAATAATTCATTAGCGATCGAGGAAAGATACGTACTGCACTTTCCGGCCGAGCGACACATGGAACCGGTTAATGATGTCTTTTACAATCTTGTTCAGAGCGTGCCCTTCGCGTCACGCGTCAAGGTTAGTCTGGTGCTCCCAAACTCCTGCGAAACTTACGAACCCAGATGTAGGTTCCCGTTCGCATATGGTGGGCCATCATGTAAAACCCATAGCGGGCCTTTCGCGTTTTTCCACTTCGCTCGTGTAAGTGCGTGATGATACTCCGAAAACCGCAAAGCTCACACACCTGCCAGCGATACAACTCCTCCCCAGTTCGCTCCCGGAACGGCACCTCGCTCGTCGATGGATCAGCCCATAATGGAAACGAAGTCTTGGGCAGAAGCAAGGTGTTTGCAAAGGTGTTTCTGTCCGCAGACTTGTTGGGAGAAGATTCCCGCACAGATGAAGACGCAAAACGTCGGCTCCAGTTGTTGCAAGCTCGCAGCACGGGGGCTTGGGAGGCAGCGAGCCTCATTAGACCTCAGAACAATGCGAGAGAAGCGCTAAATAGCCTATATCCGACTATGGTTGAAGAGGAAGGTAAGTGCCAGATGCAAAGGACTTGAACAAATTTATGTACATACATCATATTTGAATTCGTTTGACCAAACTTGCTCGAAACTACTACTTACATATACATGGTCTATAGCTACATTGCTGCTTGCAATGTTGCATCTGCTTCCGGCAGGACATTCACGCCTATGGAAGACTAACAGGCCTTCCGCAAGAATTGGCTCTCAGAGAACTTATCTGCTATCTTCTTCTCTGGTTCTTTCGACGTTAACTTTGTCTGAAGCTCAGGCAAAACAGCTCACGTAAGTACGATATATGTAAACACTATAACGCCGCCCTATCACCGAAGGGACCTGTCTGCCAAAAAGCTCATCAAGCGATGCAGACCTTATATAAGTAAACAGATCGACTATCATCTTTTATAAGGTCTGTAAGGAGACTATAAAAAGATCGACTATCATCTTTTATAAGGTCTGTAAGGAGACTAACTCGCGTACCCGGACCGGCGGGTGCCGCCAGGGAGATTTGTCTCTTGGATGTTTGACGCCTCGTTGAGAGGACCTCCAGTTCAGGGCTCATCATGGTCATCTCTAGCATCTGGACATCGAAAACCGCCCTATGGCTGAATGGAACAGACTCACTTGCAATCCTTGCATCAGGCTCATTGTCGCCAGCTCAGCCCTCTTGAGACGGTCGTCTTCTACGATCACCAACCTGCCCTCAGTGCTCCTGAAGCGCGTCTTCTCGACGGGGAGGTCTTCTTCTTGTCGCGGCGCGCGGTAGGAGGGCCACTCGAACTTCGGGCCCCAATGAGAAATTGCCTCGCCATTGAACGGCGCATCATCTTCCCCGACGCGCCCAATCTTAGCGTGCCATACCACACCTCAGATGGTTGCGATACCAGTCCATTCGTCGAGTCTCGGCCCTGACAACTTGGAGTCGGCTGGAAGGGTGTGTCCATTGTGTTTGGTAGAGCCCTCTTTTTCTTCCTTGTCATCCACTTGAATGGAAGACCGGCGGAGTCGCTTAGCTTGGACGGTCGATACACGGTGCAGTACGGGGGGTCGTATTGAGCATGGAAAACCTCGATTGCGCGCGATGGGCTCAAGACCGGCGAGGGAGTCTTTGCAGAAACAACTCGAATGGCTGGGATGAGTGTGGCCATCGCGGCGCCTGACACCCATGGAATGGGAAGCAATACTATTTAATTGGGTGCCCACAAAGATCACTGACCACTGCTCAAACGCTCGCATGTTGCCTGACTCGATTCACAGACAAGTTTCGACCACATATTTCTGGTGGCCATGTCTGGCTAGGACATGGCTATGTCCGAATCTTTTTGAATTTTTCTATCACGAGTTCTTCATGTCCGCGCAAACAAAAGAGGTCCCTCAATATATTGTACAGTGCGCCACGACGACTGGTTTTGACCTCAGAATAACACATACTCGGCGTGCTGGCAAATGGGATACCAGTAGCCTTGACACACGACCTCAAGGCTGCAGTGATGCTCAAGTGTTCTTCACAAGTTCAACTTCATGCATATGAAGAGGACGTCCATCCTGCTCAAGAGAAATAAGGATGCCAAGCCTTGGCATGGTGCCGCGGCACGTTCCTCCTCGTCAACGTTCGTGATATGATAATCATATTGAGTCCAATGCATTTTCAAAATCTTTGAAACTTGTCAACGGTCTCCCGGAGCACATCGTGCAATGCATAACCGCCGTAGACTCAGACTGGCACTCGTAACTGCACAAGTTCAATTGCCACGGCGGAGATACGAAGAGTGCTTTACATATCGTCATTTTCAGGCCCGCAGCAACAGCCCCAATACACCAGTGCACCAGCTGTCATAGCTGTGGGGATAATTCCTGTGCTCGACAGGCCAAGAAGAGAACGCGGCCACCACCAGGCATCGGCTGGTGTAGGTAGACTAGGCTCAGATCTGATAAAGAGGAGTGATGATTGTGGTGGGAAGGAGCCGCATCGGTAGTGGGCATCGGAGCTTTATTATTCGCTTTTAGCCTCCTGCTACTTACCACCACTGCCTTAACACAGTTCCTTTCCATTCATTCTCATTCGGACCCCTTTGTCTCTCTGCTATCACATAGCAGGACCTACAGTCACAACTAATTCGACTCGTCATGCCCCCCAGCGGTTCAACGAGTCGTGTACACCCGCCCGTTGATGAGGATGCTCCTGGGCCGCCGATATCCGTTCCAGACTCAGGAGATACGGGCGAGGGCGGCAAGCTCAAGATGATAGTGCAGCTAGTGAAGAAGTGTCTCGGGGTGAAGGACATTGCAACGATGTCAGTTCATTCACTTGCACTCTCATCTGGATACTCATTCCGTTGCATCAGGCGGCTCTCATTACCAGCGTCTCTCTTGGAACCAATACCAAACCTGGAGTACTGGCACTACCTAGACAGACCAGACATCTTTTCTGCGTTGCGTGCTACCCAACTTTCTTCGATCGGCCATTGTCTGACTCCAGCCACCCAGCATCAATGATTCCACCGACCCCTTCGAGCGCATATTGGCTGTTTTGAGGTTTACGTTTACGAAGGACCTTAAATTTGTCGTCAGTTTTGTACATTCCAAGCGCCGCTGCTCACACTCATGTGGCCCCTACAGCACGGGAAAGTCTGCAAGCCGTACAACTCCGTCCTTGGCGAGCACTTCCGCGCCCATTGGGACATCGTACCGATAGCCTACGCGGGTGAGCCGTCGCAAGCACCTAAACCTCTCATCTACACTATACCCGTCGGATCGGAGCCTACGACCGTCACATCTGAGACCGCCAGCGTCAAGAGCGGGAAGAGTTCTAAGAGTACCCGCAGCGGCATCAGTAGCGTCCTCTCGAAACAGGGAAAGAGCCCTTCCACCGCCGCAACTTCGCCGCAACAGCCCGCCGCCGACGCGGTCAACGCTGCGATGTCCAGTCTCAACCTCGCTGACAGTGAGACCTCGCGACTACGGGTGGTGTATGTTACGGAGCAGGTTTCCCACCATCCGCCAGTCTCCGCATACTTCGCGACGTGCCCTGCACGTCACCTCGAGCTGTTCGGGATTGATCAGATATCTGCCAAGGTCTCCGGCACAACGCTGCGCGTATCGCCGGGGGAGTACAACCAAGGCCTGTTCATTAACATCACTGGCGGGCCTGGGCAGGGAGAGCGCTACCGTATCACACATCCCACCGCGTCGGTCAACGGAATCCTCAGAGGCAGCTTCTATATCACTGTCGGCGATTCGACAATCATTACTTGTGAAGGGGGCAAGCCCGGCCAGAAGTTTAGAGCAATAATTGAGTACAAAGAGGAGGTGAGTAGCTCCTCCGAGAACACCGCTGAATACAACTGACTTTCATTTTCCCCAGTCCTGGCTTGGCAAAGCCCATTTCCTTCTTGAGGGTGTCATACACACGGTGCATGAAGGCGACACGGAACATGAGGGCTGGACAAAGGTCAAACACGTACCGCACTCGTGCATAGCTGCTGTCTTCGATGGTTCATGGCGGGGCCAAATCCGCTGGCGACGTGTTGGCCTCGCCTCATACCCGTCCAACAAGTCTTCCGCTGCCTCTTCGCCTGTCCCATCGCACGAGACGCTCCCCAGGGCGTCTATATCATCAGCCGCTGCATCCAAAGCTGAGCTGGTTGCGCACGACGAGGAGTACACGACGCTGCTGGATTTGTCGATGTTGAAAGTTGTTCCGAAGACCGTGCGCTCGTTAGAGAAGCAGCTACCCCACGAGAGCCGGAAGCTTTGGGTTAACGTGACCGATAACCTGTTGAACAAGGAATTCTCGGAGGCGACAAAGGAGAAGGTCGCGATCGAGCAGAGGCAGCGTGATGAGGCGGCAGAGCGGAAGAGGAAGGGTGTAGAGTCAGTCTTACTTTCTTTTCGTGTTGACTATTCTAACTTTTCTTTCTTCGCTCAACAGGTTTATTCCACGATACTTTGAGAAGGGCCTAGATAAAGGCTTTGCTGCCCTTACCGCGGAAGGGCGCGCCGCCGTCGAAGAGGAGCTTAAAGAGGAATCCGCATTCTGCATAGAAGGGTCCGAGGGTGCCCAGCTATCATGATATCCAGCTGAGACATATAGACGTACACGGTGCATCTAGTATTCTCCCATTGACCACCACATACCTATGCAAAGAACACTGCATCACGACTTTATTGCACCACTTACTCTGAATCATGAATTTCCTAAAGTTTCTTTCTCGTCGCGGTTTCGAAGCTTCCCTACAGCAACTCATGTTGCCAGCCCTCGTTGGCTCTTGTGAATGGCGGTGGCGTAGGATGTGTAAACCGAATCGCTGACGCCTTGCCTGTCTTTCGCAAAATGAACACTATCGCCGTATTCCACCCCGAATACGCTAGTCCCGCCTCGTCCAAGTCATCCAGCTCAACACACGCATCAAATCCCGTCGGTCAACCTCGTCATCGCTACGTGTGTAACCTGCAACGCTGGTCGGTACCATGACTCATTCAAGCCTGAAAGGCGGCAAGTGACTTTCTGTTGCGTGCCAACTGCTCAGCATAAAGACCCTCATCAGGCGCGCTTGAGGGGCAAGAGTTTTAGTGTTTGAAAATCAGGTGAAAGGGTGTAGAAAAAGGCCAAACATTACTGTATACGAAGATGACTCCTCTTGGTTGCCGGGTGTATGACCATTATGTATAAACGTATACCCGTCACTGTGCATGAGGGAAAATAAGCAGCCATGTAGCACCGGTGAGCGTACCATTGAAGGGGACGAAGGCGAGAAGAGTTGATTTGAGGGCTTCTCCGTGTATCTGGTTGATAAAGGACTAACACCTTTCCGCAGATGAGTCGTGCCCGGTAACGACGGTGTAACTTGGGGTCGCAAGAATAGCAGCTGAGGCATACTTATTACCGAAGTTGCAATATTTCGTGGAGGTGCAGTGGGGACACGCATTCCGTTCGCCAAGATGCTCGTGTGCGTTTCGGAATGACCCAAAGCCAGGGTACCGTCGATCGTAACATTGACTAGAAAAGCCAGTGAAGAATAAGAAAAGCTGAAGCAGAAAAGCAGACGACCGAGTGGGGAGCCAGAACGGAGATACACAAACACCAACAGGGTGATAACCCTCAGCCAGGCAGACGTGTAGATAGTATCCATTATCGACGACAAGGCCTGGGGTCACTGATTGAAATGGTCGTGGGGGACGGCCTGGATGGGGCTGTTGTACTAGATGATGATGGTGAAAAGCAAGCAAGGATCTGCGTGGCCAAATAAACGACGTTGACGGCTTGAATGTCAACCACATTCATCGCCACTTCGTTGGCTCTCGCGTTGCCATGGGCATATTCTTTACGCCGGTCACCGTTCTCGTGGTCCACAGTGGTCTCTATCCTGGTCTTAGTCCATTCGCTATCCAGCCTGCATAGCCTTTTGCTTCGCTCGCCACCGAACGTCTTCAAAGCACTTCAAATACCACTGAATACCCCTACGGACGCAATACGTTCACTCTTACTCCGATATTCCAATACTCCAGATCTCGATCATGAGCTCGAAGAGCTCCTCCGAAGGCTTGCGTCGTTCGAAATTCGCGCTCTATACCCGCGTTTTGGCCACAACGTGCTCGCGACGTGTACCTATTGCCAGTCGTTCGAGGATTTTGCTCTCTATTCCCTCCCGCGCCCAGTGATGTCGTATATTCGCGAGATTGCGCTTATCGGGGTGCGTCCCTTCCCTTCCATGACATGGAGTTCAATTGACCAGATTCGGTGTATAGCTCATCACAACGCGCCGACGCAAGCTAGCAGTGCTAACGCTGCTTACCGTAGGCTTCTCCGAGTTTTACTTCCTGGCAACCGTGAAAATCCAACTTTCACCTCGAGGAGCCCCCCACTCCCCAACGATATGGGTCGGTCCGTCTCTATCCTCCTTAAACTCACTCTGATGAACCTCTCTCGTTAATCAGTGGCACGACTCCCTGCTCTTTGCCCGTACCATTGTATTTCTCGTGCTTCCCCTCATCGTGCACTTCGTTCCCCCTTTCGAGCACCGTATCCCCTTCATTTCGCGACTCCTTGGCGTGTCCAACACCCCGGTCGTGGATCCCACACCGCTGTTGATACAAACGCATCAGACGATGTCCCATCTCTTGCCCGCGCTGCATCTCCTTAAGTACACACACGCCGCGACGATGCGCATCCCGGAGCTCAGAACGCGTGCAGGTGCGTGGTGGGAGGAGGAGGAACGTGTCGGAACATGGGTGCGAGAAGACGGCAACAATCCCAGCAGAGATGAGCAACAGGGTGACGGTGAGGGAGGAAAAAATGCGCATAACGTGAGGGGTGTATCGAGGGGTTTGGGTATGTCTTTCGATGAGGCGGCAGAGGGCGTTGAAGAGGGGCAACTTCGCACGAGCGCGAAGAATATGGCGAGAATCTTGATCCTCGATGGTGTCAGACCCAGTGAACAGTGGCATCGACATGAAAGCTCGAAGATTGAATATTGAAGCCTCGCAGCTTGCATGTAACGTGTAATATTTTCCCTCTACTCGTCGGTCTTTCCTGAGGTCTGAGACTACATCATGCCCTTCAGTTCCCGGCCGTACTTGCCATTTTCCGAGATGTTTAACTTTCTCCTCCCTGCACCAGCACTTGCACTTGCCCCCCGCCAAGTAGGGAAAGTCCCTGCGCCAGAGGCCTGTGGCGCAAGGGCTTGGCTCACTGCACCGCGAGCAGTGGCAGGACGGGATGGGACGATATTCAAGTAGTTGGCCGGACTGTTGACGGACTTTACTGTGGCGGCTGTGCTGATGGATCTTGTCGAAAGGGATTCGGACAACTGAATGTTCTACAAGAACTTGAGAAAAGACAAAGTATAGAGGACCATCTACACTCACCCTCATAGCCGACCACAATGAGGTAGTCTCCGGCGAGGGAAGTGCCAGCCTCCCACCAGTGCAGTGCTGTTTGAGATAATCCTAGAGTGTTAATATTTATGAAAATGCTTGCGAAGTTATGAAAAAGGTATCATACCCTGAATCGCCCAACGCCATATTCAACTGCGGGATCCCGGGGCGAGCTGACTTCATTGGCGTTGCACAGTTCTGCGGGGCCCCGGCGCCAGTCCTCAACACGAAGCCGATCTACAAAGGACTCGGAGTGCGTATGATGTCCAAGGCCTTCAGCCACGACGTGAGTGGGCTCCACATGAGAGCTTGTCGAATATAGAATCGGAGAGAAATTTGCGGTCGAGCCACTGCTGGTGTTAGGCTCGAACGTGGATGCGGAGGAAGGGCTAATTCGGCCGATAACCGGTGATGAGCACCTCGGCGACGCCGTGGTCGAGATCAACCCGTTGGGCCTAGCACCGATAGGCGACGCGGTCTTGACAAGAGTTTGACAAGAGTCTCCGAGCTCCATGTGCTATTCAAAACAGTTGTGCGTCAGATATAGAGAAAGTCGACGTGAAGCCTCCGACGCAAATGTTAACTTTTAACTTACGCGACGGTATTCTTCATGGTCTTTAAAGATCAATTTGCAGGAGACGCATTCTTGGTGCGCATTAGGGTCCAATATATGCTGTTTATCGACGTTACGGCCTTGAGAGAGGATCACGAATTATTCAAGACTCACCTGTCGGAGCTTCGCGTCGTTTTCAAAACCTTGGCCACACTTGCTGCATTTCGGGTGGATTGTAGATGTCTTGTAGTGATGCTCCAGGAGGTCCTTGTATATCAAGGCTCCGTTGCACAACAGGCATGCGATCTTGGGGTGTTCTTGTCGATAATGCTAACGACGCCACAATCATAGCAGTGAGCAGATGGCCGAGCCAATAGATAAAAAAAAAACTTCACCTCGTTGCGGGCCTTGATGTCATCAAATCCACGGCCGCATTTAGCACAGTTTGGGTGGGCTGGGGAGCCCCGGAAGTGGTCGTCGAGGGCAAATTGAGCTCCAAACACGCGGTCGCACTTTGTACATGGAAAGGTCGGTGGATGTCGCGCCGCCATGTGCTGCAAAGAAGGAATAAAGCGCCAGGTTATTAACTACCGTTGATACGGACGATTGAATCAATTCCTTACTCACTTCATTGCGCGCCTCCTGGCTGATGAACCGACGGTCGCACGGCTCGCAGAATGGGTGTTCCACGCCGGAGCTTCGAAGGTGCTGGTGGAGGGCTTCGCGGTTTGAAAAAGTACGATCACAATGCAGGCACTTGGGCATCGTGGGGTAGGTTTGTGCAGATTTTGAGCTGGCGACGGTATTGATTATAAGGGGCCCCGAAGTTGAGTGAGAAAAGTCGATGTTATTTGAGGCGCACGGGAAACATACGTTTCCGTAAAATCCTCCATCTGGATCACGATTGGGCATTTAATGAAGTTATGGAGTCTTCAGGGTCTGCCACAGCGGCGAACTTATCCGATTGAATCGCCGCGGGAGGAAAAATGTAGGCTCGCTGGACATGAAAGCGAATAATGGATTCATAAGGCGACACTGTTTCCATTTGGAAGGCCGACAAGATTCTGGAGTCGCGATCTTGCGCCCCATTACCCTGACTGTCGTAGTGCCTGACTGCTAAGCGCCGCCCTAGAGTTCCGAATACCCAGTGAATATAATAGAATGCAGTAGATCAGAAGGAAGCCCACACAGCTTTCATCGGATGATAGCAAGATAGGTGAAATGGGCCATTTCCAGCTTATATTGACGGCGAATGTAATCGTGGTTATTTAAATTCAAGCCATGACGACAAGTAGCTGACAAGTAGCTATGGACTGTGGATGTACCGGTGAAGTTTTGCCAAAATTTGAAGCCCCGCGATTATGGTCGGGTCGGCCCGATGTAACTGGGTAGTGATACCATCCTTTGTTATTTATTCTCCAGAACCGGTTTACGCGAGTTGAGGACATTCAAACTTTGAAACGAGCGCTAGTCCTGTCGATAGGATCACTGAAGACAAGAAGAGTCACAAGAAAAACAGTAGACTAAGACCTAGCGACATTCAAAAGAACACAAGAGAAACAGTAGACTACATTCGTTCATTTCGGCATCAAATACTTGCGCCTAGGTCGAATAAATCTCGCCGTAATAGGCGCTCGTGAGAGCTGAGACCCGAGTGGCCTACAACGTAGGCATGCCATTGGATCAGATTCTGGAAACAGTCCTTTCTATCAGGCGCTGAACACTCACGGATCTCCACATTGGGTCCAAAGACGAAGCGATTCCCAAAACTTGCGGCGCTCGGGCAAGGGGTGTTTCCTGAACAAGCACCCAGAAGACAATGAGAGGGAGGCTCATATCGAAATAAATGAATAACACATACATTGATGGGTCGCGTCAAGCTCGGGGCGTTCTGGCCACGGACCCGAGCGCCTGTGGCTGTGAATTTGGGTAGTGCTCGTCTATATTCCTGGTAGTCCTATGAAGCACTCAGAGAAATATTTAATGGCACTAAATGAGGGAATACCTCGAGCCTTCTCCTAACATGGGAAGGCCTGACGTGATTTTCCCGAGGAAAGGCCGTGTCGGGATTCACGGCACGCGAAGGCGCCACACCAGATGTGGTTCCTGCATTGGTCACCACAGATGGCCTGGAGTCGTCTACCTGAAAAGGCGTCAGGTTTGCCATCTGAGCAGCACGAAGCATCGATTCATGTAAAATTGCCACGGACCTGTAGTTGCCTAGCTGCAATGACGAAAGGGGTGCTTGATGGATCGACGCGCCTAGGGACGGTCGGGCGATCGATGGCAGGGGAAGACGCCACACTCGGAACGTCGCTCGCGAAGACGCGATGCGCTGAACGCATGTGCTGCGTTTAACGGGAACGAATGTCGATTAATGTTCGAGTCAATCATAAATGACGAGAACGTACCTCGTCCAGGGCATTCTTATTTTTGAAGAATTTTCCGGATGCGGCACATTCGAGCTGAAAGCAAACGCAGTGCGCTTCGGGGTCCCTCATGTGCTATTCGAAAATTCAATCGGTGCGACACAGGTATAAAATAAAAGCTACCCGCCTCGTCAAGCTCGTGGGGGCCCTTGAAACCCGCGGAGCAGACGTTGCATCGGGGGTGGCGAGAAGGCGTGTTGTTATAGTGTTCCTCGACATTTTCGAGGTAGATTTCGTCGCCGCCGCACGGTTCGCACGTCACTCGGGGGTGATGACGCCGGAAGTGCTACAAGACAGAATGGGGGGAAGGAAGGACCATGCCGATCATTAAATGTGAAACAGGACCAAGTGAAAACGCTTACCTCGTCGCGGGCCTTGCGATTCAAGAATCCTTGCCCGCACTTCGGGCAATTGGGGTGAATTTGTGGTTTCTTACCCCGATAATGGTCTTGGAGGGCTGATTCAGTTTTGAAGCCCTTTGAGCAGGGGCGGCAGACAAAGGGGTGCTCCGTGGCGATATGCTATATTAGGCGTTCAGCGCGAGGCAAAAAGATTAGGATATGTAGACTTGCAATTGCCTTCGCCTCCTCGCTCTGGAAGATAGGCATGCTTTCGCAAAAAGAACAGAAGGGGTGGGGCTTCTGCGAATTCACGAGGTGTTGTTGGATGGCCTCTTTCTTTGGAAATGTCCGGTCGCAGATTTCGCATGTGGAGTTCATGGCGCGCGTGAGCAGACGTGATGGATGGGTAGTGGAGGAAGGGCTTGGCGAATGAACCTGTATTAAAAGGCCCGGAAAGTTCGAAAAAAATCGCCGACAAGTCTTGCGCCATACAGCAGATTGCGGTATTGTCTACGAAGCGATAGCTCCATGTTGTTGTGGTGTTCCCAGACAGCTAACCAAGCAAGGCGAGAGAGAGCGAGCGAGGGGGCACATCGCCGATCAGATAAATTAATTAGAGAAAAGAAAGAGAAAATGGATCGTGGGGAGTCGCGACTGAACTGGGCGGGGAAGAATGATCCGGATGCGGGGTAAAATTGTAAATGAATCAATTAAAAATAAAATTCTGACGGCTATCTCACAGGCAACATTCGCGGGTAGATTTCCCCGAAGTTCAAACCCCCGAGCGAGCGTCACAGAGGCGGCATACATGTCAATGATTAGATGCCACCAATTCTGAACAAAATCCCCAATGCCCAATGCCTGATTTAAAAGATATACGGAGGACGCCACCGAAATGGATTTGATGGCCACGCCGGGCCATGCACGTGATACCATCCAAGTAGCAACCTCCACAGAAAGAGATTGTGCATCTATTGGAGGAGATTGCACTGCTGTCACCCGCCCAGAAGCAACGTTTGAAGGGACCACGGACTCGGGTGCCAGCGGGGACAGAATGCCTCTTTCCTCGAAACCCTGTCGCTGAGGATCCCTGCCTTGAACGAATATATCGGAATTCTTTCGAAGTGGTATAGATAACAGTACTTAGTACTTACTTAGTGCACTGACAATGATATTGGGCCCTGTATTTGATGGCCGCGAAGCAAACTCGCCCCAATCGCCAGGGTAGAGTCGGATTATATTTAGCCACGGTGAGTACTTGCTGCCACAGGCCAAACCGCCGTTCAAGTCTGGTAAGAGGACCCATTGAGGTTGAACGGCGGTGCATAGCAGGCGATGCTATGAGAGCCTGAGGAAAACAGGCAAAGACAAAATTAGTCGTAGTGGTGGTAGTAGTAGTAGTATATTACCGGTCGGGTATGGTCCAATTCCGTCGTAGTTTTGGTTGGAAGCCGCCTCAAGTGGATATTGGCAGAAGATGGTACTCCACCGCAGCCACCACTCTGAGAATGTCTAGGAAGTATCAAACGACCCTTGGCGTTAACGCTGATAATTGGTTGTGGGTCCAACTTAAGGGTCCTGGGTAGGGTCCGACGATTACGAAACTGCGGCCCTCCCGCACCCCACGTCCCTCGGATATTTGAATCTTCTCGGAAAAAGAGACGCAGCCCAGGACCCGCCTGAAAAGAAATTCAAGGTTAGAAATAACCGAAATGAATTATGACGAGTCGTACCTGCACGGCAGCTGCATCCCTCCCGAAGTCCCTGTGCAGGGCTTCCTGTTGACCTGGAATGCTGGCAACTGGCAACGATACAGTAATGGCGTGAGCGGGCATGATCCCGAGCACGATCATGCGCATTGCGCACTATAGTGTCATAGATCACCAACGACTCGCCGATAGTGACGGGGGCGCAACTGGGGGCAGGCACCGTGATGAGGAAGCCCCAGGGAAGACCTAGTTCCTCAATTAATTAAGAACTTGAACTTCGAGTAGGATCACAGCAGGATAGTAAAGAAGCAAGAACTGAGTATACATAGACTCGGAGGCACATCTGTATCGCATCTGCCTAAAACAGAAAGGACAAAAGGGAAGGGAAACTTCGTTAGCGCGCGTCCAGAATCAGTTAAAGGTGGGAATCAGGTCAGGACCCGGCTCTGAAGAATCGACATACCATGAAATCGATAAGTATTTATCCAAATGAGATCTCTGCCTTTCACCCCATGATCGGCATGCCATCAATATGAGATTATCTGTCCGTTGGCTATCTCGAGCTCCACCGGGATCGATAGCGCATACATACGAGAATGCCAATAAATGAATGAACAACATGTCGAGCGCTGTCCGACTCGGAATTATGAGCTGTCCAGAGTCTTCGACAAGATCCCTGTTCATCGACCGTTTCGACGTCTTAGCGCTTCGCGATGGAGGCAGACCATCAGTTACAATAACGGATATCGCATACATACGAGAATGCCAATAAATGAATGAACATGATGTCGAGCGCTGTCCGACTCGGAATTATGAGCTGTCCAGAGTCTTCGACGAGATCCATGTTCATCGACCGTTTCGACGTCCTAGCACTTCGCGATGGTGGCAGATCATAAGTTACGATAACGTCAAGTTATCGCCACCGCCTCGCAAGGTGGGCTTCAAGTTTCTCGCAACTTTTCTCGAATCTCGAGTTCCCTGTAGTTCCCTGTCTACTACGGTTTCTTTTTTGGCGCGTCCGGGTACGAAATGCGCGAGTAAACCAACATGAGGCGCAGGAGGCAGGCGAGTCCGCGTCCAAGGCAATTGTGGCGTGGCGTGTACGTTATGCGTCATCGCCGTCTTGGTTCAAGTTGGGGTTCAAAGTTTGCATTAGCCAATCAAAATGACGTCACCCGTACATTGGAAAATGCCTTTCGAATGAAGCGGGCGCGGGCGCGGACCTTGCTTGTGGCTTACAGGAGTAGTGTTTGGTTGTATTTGATTCAGAAGTGTCAGTTAATGGATTACAGTCAACTCTGTCCTAACCCATCACTGATTCACTGTAACAACCCATAATCTGCTATAACCCATACTAGCTTTTTGCTTCCACCAACTTCGTTCGCAGGGAAATTTGAGAAACCTCCCATACCCCATACCCCATAGCCCTGGAGGGGGTTTCATAACCCATAATGTCCCCAAAATCCATACATTTGTGACGGAATTCAACAGTTTGAGGGACAGATGTTGTGAGAAACATTTCCCAAATTGTGGAAGCAGTTGTAAAGCACTGAAAAGTGGAGAAAATTGGCCTGAAAACTTGCCGAAAACATGAAAACGGCTGCATCTGTGACCATCTGTGACATCACAATTACTTTCCCTGATGT
>JABCKJ010000312.1:0-25451 GCA_018850815.1 Asterophora lycoperdoides
CAGGTTCGCGTTTAGCATTCCACAGCACTGGTCGTGCAGTTTCCGGAGCACCTTTCCACATTTTTGCGTTTCCGGATGCACTTTCTGGGACCATCATTGGACAGCCCATCACGTGTTGGATTCAGTCAGACAGGCGCCAACCAACGTCAGACTCACTGTTCGGGGTTCAGGTTCGCTTTTTGCATTCGGTTTCCGGAGCACCTTTCCGCATTTTTGGGTTGCTGGATGCACTTTTCGGAATCTGAGTTGGACAGCTTGTCATGTGCCAAATTCTGTTGGACCAGCACCAGCCAATGCCAGACTCACCTTTCAGAGTTCAGGTTCGCTTTTCGCATTCCACAGCACTGGTCATGCACTTTCCGGAGCTCCTTTCCATGTTCCCGGATTTCCAGATCCGCTTTTCGGACTTGGCATTTGAACACACACCCACACATTTCCTTCCCTCCTTTTTCCTGTGTGCTAGGGAACTTTTGGCACCACTCACTTTTTGATTGCTTGAGTTGGTGTATGTACAGAGCACATTTTGCCCTGTTCTGGCACATTCCAGGCATCATCAGCGGTAAATTGTGAAGTCTGCGGAAGCGGAATCAATGAAATGTGAGTGCAGTATCATGTCATGCCGATGACATATCTTACAGAGGCCGCACCTGATTTCCACGGGCAGGTAACAGCCCAGCACAATCAGAGGTAAACCCTTTTCGGTTTTCCTTTTCTGACATTATGTAAAATAGGAAAATAGGTAAGTATCATTTTCCGAAGTTTAAAGCCGTTTATTACGTCATCCAACTCTTTTGTATGTACTTACACTGTACTTACTTACACTCAAAGGTCCACTCAAAGGTTCTGCCAGTGGCATCAAGACTAACCCCACGCACCTTGACTAGAATCATGACCATACACAGTCTATATATCTATGACAGGCACGTTGAATCAGAAGTGTGGTCCGGTATATCTCAAGATTAACGAGGAATCGGAAACAGACACTGTATCTGTGTCTACTACCAGGATTGGCATCGGACAAGGCGCCCAAAGCCTGCTGTTGAAGGAGGAATCCTACCTGCCGTGTCACAAGCTGTAGCGCCTCCAAGCACAGCGGCCACCCCATCTGGCTATGTATCTGGATACACCAACGCTCGCGACACCCTCTCCTCTGGGTCAGGCATCGTCGTTGCTGTGAATGACATGTCGACACAGTCACCTGGGACACCCCTCTTCCAAACACCTGCGCCATCTGTAATCCTGTCAAGTACTGGTCTGGCATTCGACGAGGAAGCGAAGTTGGTATATGGTGTCATATTATCGCTACGCAACATGGTCAAGAAACTTTCGGGGAGGTAAGAGCCAGTCGATTTTCAAATTACTCAAGTTTCTGGAGCCTTTGCATGCAGAGACGAACAGTTCGTCAATTATCGGACGTCTGCCTATAAACTTCACCTCTACGAAACTCCAACAGGCTACAAATTTGTTATGCTCAGTGATCCCAATACCGATTCCCTTCGTTTCGTCCTTCGGCAAATATATGTCGGTCCTTTCCTCGAATACGTCGTTCGTAATCCACTTGTCAAGATGGACTCTCGGGAGTATGGTATTGATAACGAGTATTTCCGTGCAAGCATCGATAGACTTGTTCGAGGGCTGTCCGTTTTCTCCTAGGACCACTATAATGCTACAAGGTTGACCAAACTGACAAGAATCAAATCTAGAGTGGATAATTGGGTTCCAAGGTTATATCATTATGCACTGGCTCTTCAGCAAACCAAAGGTCTATGCTGAGTCCTCCGATCCTACGCTTCCTTGTTGCTTCTCGAACTGCTGCCTGAGCACGTTCATTAGAGAGATCTTCATCTCCCGCTCGGGGGCGCTCTCGTCCTTCTCAGTATCTCCTGCAACCGCCTCATCGAGCGCCAATTTCGTCTCCCCGAGCTTCAGCATGTCCTCCTCTATGGTTCCACGTGAAATTAATTTGACGACCTCGACGTCGCGCTTCTGTCCAATGCGATAAGCACGATCCTGTGCCTGCCGATCGTTATGTGGATTGAAATCCTGATCAAACCTACCAGAGAGATTTTGTCAATCATAGTGGGCGGGGATAAAGACAGACATACATGATGACAACCGACGCAGCAGTCAGGTTGATACCCATCCCCCCTGCCTTGGTCGATAAGAGGAAAACCGGTATCGATTCATCCTCAGTGAACTCGTCCACTAGCGTCTGGCGTACATCCACAGGCGTGCTGCCTGTCAAAAGTAGATAGCTGATTTTGTTGAGCTTCAGGATAGCCTGAAGAATGTCGAGGATCTGTGTGAACTGAGCAAAAACCTTGAGCCTGCGTCGAATGCAAGAAGCGCGAGCATTTACCTGTGAAAACACAAGCACCTTCCTCCCCTGTTCACGATAGTCACCAAGGAGTTTCATGAGGGTTTGGACTTTCCCCGCATCAAGATAACATTTCTCGTCCTGAAGATACTTGCGTGTCGACTATGAGCAAAAGCGAATCATAAATAAGATAGCAACGAGGACAGGCTGATGAAAGGCGGACCTTGTAGGTCGCACAGAAGACCTGAAGTTCTGCGTCTGTCATGACCGACATGTCTTCCTTCACGAGGTCAAAAAGGGCCCCACGTTTCTTGAAATCAGGTTCCTTGAGCAGTAGCTTTGTGATCCCCGACAGAATGTTGTCCGTATAGAGGGTACGGAATAGCATGGGATGTGACGCCGCTTTACGCAGATCCATTAGAACGTTGGAACTGTTCTCGAGATACATCTTGTCCTTGGTCCGTCCATTGGTCCTGTTTTTCTTTTTGGGGGCTTTCGCGCTTTTTTTGGTTGAAGGGGCGTCTTCGTCATCAGCAGCCGCCTCGTTCAGGACAGTTTTCCTTGAACGCTGAAGCGCGTCCCGATAGATAGACTGCTGCAGATCTGTCATGCTGCACCATTCTATTCGTTCCGTTTTATTGGGCAGGTCTTTGAGGACCTGAGAGAGACGTATGTTCAAGAGAATTGGCGGAGGAATTTAGAAATTACCTGATCCTTGCGTCGACGGAGAACGAACGGAGTCATCATCTTCTTTGCCCTCGAGACACGTTCTTGAGCCAATAGAGTGACCTTTGAATCGCCTTTGACCTTGAAAATCGCCCGTAATGAGTCTATTGACTCTGCAAAGTGGTGAGGTAGGATGAAGTTCATCAAAGACTAGTTCCATTATTAGTGCGTAATTGCTGATAGCAATTCTGTCGTAGACCCACCACAAGCTCCTGCAAGTTGTTCTGCAATGGAGTTCCAGTCAAAAGCAACCGCCAATTCGACCCGAACTTCAACAACGACTGGTAGCGTTGTGATTGGAAGTTCTTAAGAACATGACCTTCATCATACACACAGGACTGGAGAGGTTGTAAATCACCCCTTTTCAAAAAAGTGATGCAACACTCACATCCCATTGGATTCGCCGGAAAAATTTGCGGTCACGGTCATCTCCTTGTGCCAAATTGTAAGTCGTGATCAGAACCTCCCAACCCTCGTCAGTACTGCTCTTACACCGCTGCGTGTCATACAGAGTTTGCCGAAGCTCTGCGCGCTCCTCTTTCCCGGCGTAGTACGTCTGAACAGCTATTGAAGGTGAAAAACGGGCGAATTCGCGACACCAATTCTCGAGGGTCGAAGAACTACATACAAGGAGGATCAGATCAGAGCTGATATCAAGCTCAAATGCGTGATACTCACGGTACAACGACGAGGTGAGGTCCTTTATTTCCTCTCTCCTTGAGATAAGCCAAGAAACTGATGACTTGGATGGTTTTTCCAAGACCTGTTTGTCGACGAGACGATGAGCACGCGATGTTGAAAACACGCTGGAATATACGTACCCATTTCGTCTGCAAGGATACAACTGAGCTTTTTCCGATACAGCAAGTTGAGCCAATTCACGCCAAGTAGCTGGTACTCCTTCAATTGCACGGTCTCAGATAACAACGATGGCTGCGCAACGAGGTAATCTTTCGATTTCTGCGTGGGCAGAGGCCCAAGGGCAACCAGGCTAACAGCACCATCGTCCGTCAAAGGTGTGGGGCTGCCCTCTTTCTCCTTGCCTTTCCCGGATAACGGGGTTGTCCATGTTGCGATTGCCGCTCTTAGAGTCGCGCCGATCTTTTCACAGTCCGCAAGGATATTGTCGACCTCACCGTATCCTTCGAGGATCGTCTGACATTCCTCAAACATTCGAGGGCTGATTCCGGAGGGGCCAATCTTCTTCTTTCCCTGACCTAGCTTCGTAGTCAGGTCGTCAATGGAATCAAATGGACGCAGTTTAATTATGGTCTCGGACTGTGCAGGTGTACAACCTGTATGTAAATCAGGATGAAGAATGACGACGGAGGACGAAAAGCAGCATACCTGTCAACTCTTGTAGAGCCTCGGCCCCTGTCGTGTTGAAATATTCCAATGCCCGAAGTTTTCTCGCATCTTCTGAGCGCCCAGATTTCCCCTGCCCATCGTCATCGTCGCTGTTCCCAGATTCTGCCTCTGATTCGGAGTCCACCACCATTTTCTTGAGCCTCTTTCGTCGAGGCATCGTAACTGGTGTATCTGGGGATGTAGGGGTGGCAGCAGTCAGGTCGATGACACGCTTTGCGGCAGGTGTCGTTACTGAAGCCGGTTTGGCCTCCAGAACGGGGCGGTTGGCGTAGATGAGCGACTTCTTTCCCTTCTCCTTCACAGCAACCCTCTGGGCCTTGTGGGCCTCCTCAATTTCTTTGACCCGCCCAACAGCTTCCTTCTCTGTCTTTGCCGCTGTAGGTGACAACGGAGCCACCCAGTGGCTATCAGACAGCATCTCGGTAGCCTTCTTTACATCTCCATTGGCAGCTACCCACGCGGCCTGGACGCGACTTGGGGACTCCATAGGCATAGTGAGTCTGAACCTAGTGAATTTGGGATCGGAGACGGGATCGGCAGCAGCGGAAGCCCCGGGTGACGGCGACCGGGCCCTCATAATGCGTGGCTTCGACGGGCCCGCCAGGATCTTCGCTACGTCTGGCAAGGAGTCATCAGAAGATGTGATGCTGGACTCCATGCTCTGAGTTGTTCCTATCCGCCGTCGTGCGCCGGGGCGTTGTATTTCGGGGGAAGGTGGGGAGCCGCCTATGTCGAGCGGGTCGTAAGAGGAACCAAAATTCAGCCGTTTTCGAGGAGGGCCGTCGTCCTGCATGCCTTCTGCGCTATCGCCATCTTCACCCAAAGGGCGTCTCAAAGACGCGCGATGATGGCTTCCAGAGGTTATGAACCCGCTCGGAGCACTGAGCGGGTCAACGCTCATTTGACTCCAAGAATTGGCGTAACTGCCACCGGCACCGCGTGCCACGTCATACCCACTCGAGTGGGCGTAGGGTTGATAAGGCTGGGGGGTCTCGTCGGCGGCAAGTGGACTTGAGCTTGGAACTAGGACGGTGCCGAGAGACGACGGTGTTGTGGGGAAGAACCTCGACGCAACGGTCGCATCTCGTGATTGCGCTGGCAGGGAATAGGGCAACGTGGAGCTCCCAGGGCCCAATGATGAGGCGGTGGGATGATATGGGGAACTTGAATTTTGTTGCCGACTAAGTCTGAGCTGTTCGAGGGCATTTTTCTACCGGGAGCAAAAACGCCAAACCACTTTGAATACAAAATTGCACTATTGCGTGTAGTACACGGACCTTATTACGGGCGATGGCCTCCGCAGTGGACTGCATGTATGAGAGCAAGCAATGTGGATATGATCCACGATGTGCGGTAGAATGGCGCTTCAAACGCTGCGATAATAGTAGTCGTGACAAGGTTACAAGTGTGTTGGAGCTTACTTGGGTCGGAGTCAAAAACCTCACTACACATACAGCCAAAAATTGGATAAAGACCTTTTAAGCTTCACTTCCGAGCCCCAGAAATATGTACCACGCAAGAACGGTAGTAAAAGTAGAATGGTCGTGTGTCTATTGTTGCACATAGGTCTACCTGACATGATATATAACTCGATGCACCCAGTACACAGTACATATACTAATTAGAAAGAAGTACAAGTATAACACAGATGAGCTTCATGACATTTCAAGGGAAACGAGTCAACATGTCATGGGCGGATGCTGGATGTCTGGATCCAATATCCAGCCTGAAGCTTAGGTGGGGGTGTTCCCACTTGCTTGATATTCGCTCGAGGACAACCGTACAGGTTTTGGCAACAAAAGGTGTGCCTGTCGCATGAAAACGGGGAAACGAAGATGGTACATATTGAATCATGAGAGCCGATAGGGAAAGGGTATTCGTATAGCTCTTGGGCAAGAACCAGAGGTCGGGGGAGAATATGTGAACTCGCATCAAATAGGCGAGATTGCATCAGACTTGGGGCCAGCTAGCGAGACGTTCAAGTTCAGAGTTACTAGAAATGTCCCCGGAATTCGCCAAAAGCATAAGTGACCTGGGGTTGAAAATAGCAGGTGATAGAACTGTCAGCATTTAAAGGGAGAGAAGGTCGAATAGGCGTCCAAGGTTCGGAAGATAGGACAATGAAGAAAAAAGGGATCTCTACTTAGAGGTCTGTGTTGACGAGTGCGTTTGAACATGTCACACCGTCACGCCACGTGCCAAGCTGTTTCAGTGCGGCAGTGGAGCAGCCCACTGGCACTAAGAGTTTTTATCTGCACCATACGATGAAGTTCCTTGAGATATTGTTTCTGATACCGACGCTGGCACTCAGTCTTGCCATAATTGTTCCCCTCACAGGCGTCCTAGTGCGCTTCAGGGCGAACTACAACCCCAAAGCGCTACGGTTAGACCCTGAAGGCGGCGCACAAGCCCATACTGGCCCCGTCATCCACACGTACTTCGGTATGATGTCGAGAGTCTACAGATTAGAGGTGCGTCTCCCGCTTGTAATCGTGCCGGTCCATATGGCTTACTTCGCATAGGGTTGGCCTGGGCTGTACAAGGGGCTGAGCAAGTCTATCTTGATTTCATTCCGCATACCGCTAACACCATGTTATGTAGTGCCTACACTGCTAAGCACCGTGATTGTAACACTGTTTATCCTATTATTTCTCGACGCGCCCCGAACTCGACATGGCGCCTACCGAGCACCAGAGGCAGGAGTATTCGTGAGTGCTCAACCAGCAGGCGTTCACTGGGTAATCACTTACCATTTTAGCAGGGAACACTGGCCTATAGCGTTGGAATGATGTTGATATCCCTCCCCACTGCAATTTTGACCTACCGGTATGCACGTCTATGGCCTTCAGCAAATCCAAGCTCAGCGTGGGCGTTTATAGGTCAATCACGACACCCCACAAGCTTCCATACTTCCAGCTCATGCAAAATCTACGCATCCTGTTGACGCCCACTGAGCGCAGCCGCCCTTGGATCCTTTATCTGACGCCAGGCTTGCTTCCAGCCGAAGTTCTTCACATTGTAATTGTTGTACTGGGTCTCGGACCCCTCCGACGAATCATCGTGCCTGAACTGTCTGCAAAAGCTGAAAGTGGATTTCGTGACATCTCGATTGTCAAACTGTCGATGTACCTGATCCTCGTGGCCCTCAGCACCGCCCTTTTAACACCATTGGAGGTCATTGCGACGAGATTGGCGATCCAGCGTAATCACGCGTCCTCAGACTACAACTCTGTCTCCCAGGAGGTCGACGGCGACGCGGAAGAAACTGCTGAGTTCTCTGGTGCCGAAGAGGACGTCATTGGGTCAGTTATTTCGATGCTCAACACCGAATGTCAACCTCATTATGTCCGGCAGGCTGAGAAACGAGGCTGATCCATACCTGGGCCTTGTTGACTGCGGGAAGCGAATCATCGACGAGGAAGGCTGGATGTCCCTTTACCGCGCCTGGTGGCTCACCTTGCTCGGTGGGATAGGGAGTGCTTTTGCATGAGAACAATCGCACAGGCAAGTGTGTGACCGATCTTTACTTGTATTATGACGACTTTGGCATCTATAACATCTATAATGGACGCTAAATACTATCTCGAAGCCCGGTTTCATAGGCCACTTGTGGACTCAAAGCCGCTTCTAAGGCTCGACCCCAAGTTACTCCAACCCTGAGCCTGGGGCGTCTCCTAACGAAGACATGGAAAAGGTTGTCTTTAACTCCGTCCTCCGGCGACTTTGATGGTGAGAGGAAACCTTGAGAGCATCAAGCCTAACCCTGCACCTTCTCCAGCAAGAGCTGACAGATCAGTCCCGCGAGACATAGTAAGTAGCAAGGGGGATCCCAAGCCTGGCCAAACCCATATATCGACAGCGTGCTCCCTTCAATGCAAATCAAAACCAAGACGTTCCGCCGGCCTGTGCCCTCACATGCCTGAGAGACATGGTCGGCTAGCCCCAAGTACCGTAGGCATCACTTTTTGGGACTGACAGAATGGCCACATGAACAGAGCTCCCAGGATGGGGTTGATAGGTGTCAGTCTCGGGGAAATACCACCAATTCCGGATTCGGACACCGCGGTTAGGATATTCCTTCAAGAGCCTTAGGTTTTAAACTCATCAGGAAATCGCTCGACGATTTCAACAGATTTCAACCACAAGATGTTCATCTAGCGCCATTGGCCATCCATTCACCGCTGGGGAGACAATAAATTCAGATAAATTCCGGACGTTTACTTACTGGTCGACGTGGCTGTTCTTGGCGTAGTCTTTTGAGCACGACATGAACACGACATGCCACCACCACATTGAAAGCTTTTGCTGAGTGAGCCAAATTTTCGAATTCCCACTCAACTGCGACCAGGCGCAGTCGCCACAGCTTGAAAACCACACTTCAAATGTAGGAAATCTCCTCCAATGAACGCTGGTGCTGCGATTTAGAATTATGAGCATAGAAACTGAGAAATGGGCCCGCGAAAGAATTGGGCACCAATAGGTCGTCCAGGGTCAGCCAGCGCAGCTTTCAAATCAGGAGACCATCTTGAACAGGTCCTTGGAAAAATCAAAAATCGTAAGTTCCTGAACCTCCCTGGCCTGTTTTGGTATATACACAAAGCCCGAGGAACATTGTTTTGATGATGTTCTGACACTATTCAGGTCCCAGGATCTGTCCCAGGCCATGATTAGATGTCAGTTGGGATATTAAGAAACCGAAATACACGCAAAGGCTTTGCAATATGCAGTACTAGATGCAGCTGTCAGAGTAATAATACATAACGCACGGTGCTTTCGCGCTGGAGCGATGACATTTCACCGGGGACAGCGGCGATTTCAAGCCATTGGACAATCTATGAAAATGCGCAACCACTAAGGCTGACGCGAAGTTTCTGCCATAGTGGCCGCGCGGGCAGAGTCTTTCGCGATGGAAATTTCAATATGACGTATCATAGTCCTGCAGAAAGGATGTCAAGTTCCTAGACCACCGATTTACAGGGCGTAGAGGCTCAATATTGCTCAATGCCGGAGAGAGTCGTGGTAATACCCCATCAGAAACCGTTGCCCTGATCCCTCGGATTTTGGGGGCAACGCCACGATGATCGGTTGTATGGATCAGTCCCGTGATACTCTATGTGCATTAAATTTAATGTGCGATCGTGGCTCGGAACATGTTGCTACTAGTACCACCTACGTGTGAACGTGGATGAAAGCACTTGTGAGCAGGCTTTCTGGCTTTCTTTATCTCCTAAACCTATCTAAAGTCTGTGACTTGTCGGATCCAGGTTCGAATGGCACAGGTGACTGACTGTCGAGGTTGATGATCGTGGTACTATCAAAACGCTGCCTTGTCGTGATGATGATTGTCCAGTCCACATGTGCTTCTCACGTTGACGATACTCTCTGGCCTATCGAAAGTTGCAGACTCCGGAATTTCCCTCGCTTGTCTGCCCTGATTGTCTGCATGGGGGTCTTTGCTTGACGCGTTCGATTCGATATTCGTCGTAACGTTGTTCGACGGAGGTCCTTCCTTTTTCGTTTCTACACTGCGTCCATACAAATACCACCAGCCACTCCGTGTCAAGCGTTTTGACCTACCCATCAACGCTTGCCCGTGTCATGTCCTCCGAATCATCGACTTCCAAACTGAAGAGAGGTGCGACCTCCAACCCTCCTGCGACAGATGGTGATCACCGAAAGAGGTGAGCCAACTTTTCTTATTCACTTGCCGACCACGTCCAACGTATGCATGCAAGGCGCCGTAATCGAACTACACAATCTTGCTTGAACTGCCATACCTCGAAACGCATGGTAAGCGAACATGTAATGTCAATGACGACGATGGTGGACTCATAGTCTCCCAGTGCGACCGAAAACGTCCGGCGTGTGCGCGTTGTACGCAACTTGGACTTGTTCGTTCCCTCCAACATTGCATCGCTCTGTCACTCTAACCACTTACATCCTACCAGACCGGTTTATGCGTATATGAGGTTGATGATCCGAGCCAGAGATCTGACTCTCAAGACGAAACTGGTCGTTTACTCAAACGAGTCGCGGAACTGGAGGGAGTTATCCGCGAGGTACTTTATTTCGTGTCAACTTCCAATTTTTTAAGAATTTTGAGAGCGTCCTCACAGTTGAAAAACAAACCACATCCGCGCTGGTCCCAGCCAGGAAGCAGTCCCAGCGACAGATGGAATTCCCGCTCATCAGACTCCCCAGATCTCATGTCGGATGCATCTTCACCGCCTACATCAGACACCGGAGGTTCACCTTTGATCGGCCGGGCTGTTACACGTTCGTCGATGGCAAAAGGATCCAATATCTACCCCTCCATCTCTATGCTCCAAGGGCGCCGCCCTTCCTCATCAGGATCACAGTGCTATTCTTCATCCCCGCAGAGTACACCCTCACCTTCCCTCATGACCCCGACGGAAGAATACGCCCAACCACATGTCGGAATTGCCGCTCAGCCAGAAATGTCTCCCGACTATGACTTGACATCGATTTTTCTTGGATACCCAGGCATGTCAGGTTCCGAAGATTTCGGCGTACTGAAGACTGCCCGTTCCGACGAGTCTTGCTTTATCAAGCAACACGGTGGCCATTGCGGTTGCCTCCATGAATCCACGAATTACAACACTGTGTTAGATTTATCTATACGACTCCGAAAAGCAGCAGATGTCCTTGCCCGCTCGCCAAGTCATCATATAGGATCAAATTGTCTCCTGAATCAACGTATTTCGGACCTCGACACATTTACGACGTACGTGTCGGTGATTTTTCTCCTCATTTTTCTTCCAGTAAACTCATCTGCCTTTGCCTACAGAAATACACTCGGAAATATAATGACATCCCCTGAAGATATGCCATTAGTTAGCCAAGATCGGTCCCGTTCGAACGGAGGCGTTCTCGTACCGAATCTCCATGGTCCCAGTCCACGCCGACCGCCTTCGAAAAACCTCTCTTCGAATAGCTTACAGTCGTGGGATATGATGTCGATGGGCGCAAGTCCACTCTGCGACGATTTTATGTCTTGGGAGCCACGCCGAGCATAATACATCTAAATAATTGTAAGAGAAGTATTGTAGTATACATATTTATTTGAACCAGCGCCCCTGCCTTCAACGCGGCAGGTGCTGCGGCTCAGGCTGTCCCCTCCTTTATACTTGCCTTGATCAATCGACGCCTTTACCCGTAAAGTAGTGAAGTGCAGGTTGGGGTGTTCAGTGTGGGGGGCCATTCCGCGCCGAATGTTCAGGACAAAACTTTTGAAGAACGGCGAAAGAAACATATGTAATAAGCCGAATCGTACATGTTTAAGTAGAACTTCTGCGCCGTTGATTGTGTGAGAATATTAAATAAGTCTACCCCCGTGCTACCCCCCAACAGATTCAGCATTCTGGTTGGAAGATTTCTGATGCGTAGTGAACACTGGCAGACATGTATGAACTAACTATGACGGCACTAACGGTCAAGTTAATGCTGAGAAAGGCAGACCCGCTCTGGGCGACTTGCCAGGTGTTTGTGACTAAAAAGCTGCGAAAGGGTTATAAGAGACGGACCATTGTGGAATATGAGGACCATTGTGGAATATGATTGCGAACGAGTCGCTCCATAGTCCTCAGTCTACAAAAGGAAGGACAACTTTTAAAATTGCATATCGTCATTGTCATGGAACATTCACGCTCGTCGCTCGAACTTAACTCCGATAAATGTTTGTATTAGTCAGCACATCCTGAACGTACGTGACAATTCCAATTTTCCAATTTCCTCGACCAAAGCCAAATCACAGCTCCCACTAGTTCACGCAGAAAACAGAGAGAGCCTCAATGGCTTCCCATCTGGTGAGTTTCCGCCATGACCTGATTCAAAACGGCTTGCTTACCTTCTTGGCTAGGCAAATATCTTTGGAACTGAGCAGGATCGCGTCAACTGCTCCTTCTACTACAAAGTATGTCCCATCAGCTCGTTTGCCTCTCGTATTGAACGCTGAAAATTCATCCTTTCAAAGATTGGCGCTTGCCGCCACGGAGACCGCTGCTCGCGCAAACACATCAAACCTCCGTTCTCTCAAACCATCTTGCTTCCGAACGTGTACCACAATCCAGCGCACGACCCTGTCTGCAAGCTTACGGAAAAAGAACTTCAGGAGGGCTTTGACGCAGTGTACGAAGACTTGTATTGCGAACTAGCGAAGTTCGGCCATCTTCTCGAACTACATGTAAGTGCTGCATCTAGCCCATGTTGAGATTCCCGCTGACTGAACTTGGTTTACAGGTGTGCGATAATGTTGGCGACCATCTGATTGGTAACGTGTATGCCCGGTATGAGTGGGAAACGGAGGCGCAGGCTGCGGTAGATAGCTGTAACGAACGATGGTATGCAGGTACGGTTTTGTCCTTATCTCTGCCTGAAATACGTTTAATTATCCCCCAGGGAGACCACTTTACGCCGAATTGTCTCCTGTTACCGACTTCCGCGAAGCATGTTGCCGGCAGAACGAGAATGGCGAATGTAACCGCGGTGGATTCTGCAACTTCATGCACCTGCGACTCGCATCCAAAGATCTCGTCTCTTCGTTACGGGCAGGACAAAGACTTGAGAGGAGGCTCAACCCGTCGAAGACTGAGGGTGGGGGTGGAGGATGGGAACCGAGCAAGAGAGAAGGAGGTCGAGGGCGAAGTGCGAGTCCTGCAAGAAGGGGTGGAAATAGTGGAGAAGACAGGTGGACCAGGAAATAAGTCGTTTGCACGCCTATTTCTTGACAGCCCTCTGGTTAATACTCTTGTTAACAAATTTTCAGTAAATAGGTTGCCTAAGTACGTGCATGATATGTTTTGGACCTTGATTAAGAATTTCCCAAGAAAGTTGGGGCACCAACTCTTTAACACTTATCACATATTGATCAATAACATAGGTGCTGGGTGCAGCGGGTAACAGCACCCTACTTCAATCGTTGATGAATGTCAAACCAGCCAACCATGATATTCGCCACGACGAGCAGCCTGCAAGAGCTGGGGCCACTGCACAATAAATCTGCATGTTCTAAATGAGTCAGACAACACGCTTGGTTGAAAGATACACACCTGTCGACTACTGGACGGAGCAGTTTACCAGAAAGCGAGAGAGACTTTACGCGCGCAAACGATTCAACGTAAATGATTTGTGGGGCTGTTAAACCAAAGAACTGTGGGGCTGAAGATCAGTTCGGCCGGCGTGTTGGTGGTCTTTTGACATGCCTTGTTCACATATACTGCGAAGCACAGAACGGAACATGTCCCAGGGCCATTAATTAAGAGCACATCGGCCAGGGTGGGCCGGTCGTTTGAAAATAAGGGCTTTATAGTGACGTGGTATATACAAGCCAAAAGAGAAATGGCTGCTGTCGGAGGCGTGGTGGCAAGGGACTGGTGTACACGCCGCGCCCGAGGGATTGTCAATATCGAATATTGGGTTGTGAGCTGGGGTGTGTGATGGGAATCAGGTGAAAATATATGAGTGGCAGAACAATCTGAGCCACGTACACCAGCGGTGTTTTTCGACAACTCGAGAGAAGAAGCCTTCCGCGCGCTGAGGTTGTCACCTTGGCTGATAATATATGTCCGTGGTGTATAGCGAGAAAAGTCCAACGCAGAAACATAAGTCAGCGCTTCGGCGGTATGGCCACCTGATTAAGTGAGTCACCGTCTAGATCCTTTTGGCGGGAAGGCATTGCATACCCGACCCAAGGAATATCGCAAGGCTGCAGAGCTCCGAGCTTCTTCTTCTTCGCCGAGTTACATGTTCGGTGCGGGGCAAAATGAGGTAGGTGCGAAGGATGATCAGGACGCAGACAACGATGGAAGAAATGAGAAAAGACATCGTTCTGCAGCAAATAGTCAATCGCAAAGGTTAAGCCCAGCGTATAAGGAAGGATGCCAACGCTGGCAAATTGAGGTAAGTAGTAGTAGTACCGAGGCCCACGGCCCAGCGCCCGCCCACTACCGTGACGGTACGGTGTGCCACACACGAAAGCGAAGCGGTCATGTGACCTCTTCAGCTCGGCTCGGGTCGAAATGGAGTTCGTTCATTATCATACAAAATGATTCAACTTCATTGACTGTTTGTCTCATACTTAGTGTTATTGGTGTTGCTGCCCGTAAGCAATCCTCTCTTTGCCGCTGATACAAGACGTTGTTGACTCATTTAACAGCCTTGTCGCTGTTCAACACATCGTTCAGACTCAGACCAAACTATACCGCGACGATACCGTTGAGGGTGTTCGGGAAAGCTCTGCGTTCCCTCTTCCATCATGACGACCGCCTCTGTTGTCGATGTGCGAATGGTGGCAGAGCTGAGGAGTGCGATCAAAGAGTGTTCTGACCGATGTCTCTCTGTCGCGTCGAAGTGGTATGTCTCCACATGAATGTTGCCTTAAAATCTCAACTTGGTATTAGGGCATCAGAAATGCATCTTGCCATTCCGCTAAATAAACGAAGAGCCTCCTATTCCTCTCCGATTCCTGCTTCTGCTTTTTCGACCTCTACGCCTGCGAGAACGCGATCACCGTTTGCTGAAGAATCTCCACAGATACTGACTCAAACTTCTTTGCAATTGAGTCCCACACGTCAATCACACGCCCCGCTGCTTCTAGCTCAACCACCGGATGTTCGTCACATGGATAATGATCTGGAAGCACGAGAGGAGGATGTTCTTTTGACTGCTCGTGCATGTATCGATGCGAGAGAGTTTAAGCGTGCCATCCACATATTGCAAGGATGTAGAAGCTCCAAGGCGCGATTCCTGAGTATTTATAGCCAATTTATAGTAAGTCAACAATTATCTCCTCCTATTACATCTCCATGACCTCGCCCTTGAATAAGGCTAGTGAAAAGAAAGCTCAAAGGGATTGGCATAAGCTCGACAGTAGGTTTTTCTTGGTCTCTTTTTCATCCTTTATCCAACTACGGCCTAACAGATAATCGGCATCAGCCCCCCGTACCAGTCAATAACTCGCTCAATGAACTCCTTGGACTAGTCGCCGATGCCACAGACCCTTGGCTCCTATTTTTGTATGTTACGCCGTTGTATACGTTGAAGTCGCTGAGTAGGCCACAGGAAAGCACTATTTCTTTCGCGACTATCAAGACGAGAGGAGTCAATAGAGTGCACAATTCGCTCCATTGCTGATTTCCCTTGGAACTGGTCGGCGTGGGCCCTCCTAGGCAGTTGCATTGGCGACGGTGAAGAGGTGATTCTTACCTCGACTCAGAGGCAGGGCGAAAAACTCAAGCTTCATATAGCTGTCTTCCCTTCTGCAACTCCTTCCCTTGCCTCCGGCGCATCCTTTGGTGCAGATGTTCCAAATCAGGACTTTGAACGAACTCCACAACCCTTCAGAACACGAACTTGGTCTCTGCGATCGACTATTAGGTCATGATCTTTTCCCCCATAGCCTTTGGATAATGAGTCTTCGCGCCTGCGTTCTCTATCATCTTCATGGTCATACTTTACGTGCGTTTGAATCAATGCCCATCCTGACATCCCTTGACAGATTTCGGCCAAGCGGAGGTTCAGTTTGAGAGAATTCTTGCGTTGGATCCATATCGGATCGACGACATCGATGTTTTCTCAAATATTTTGTATGTCACAGACAACAGACTCAAATTGTCAAGACTAGCCCACGAATTCTTGGCTCTTGATAAAGATCGGCCAGAAGTCTGCTGTCTCGTGGGCATGTTGTTACATTTGTGATTCATTCAACGCTCGCTAATCTTTGGACACCAGGGAATCATTATTCGCTCCGAGCTGAGCACGAGAAAGCCGTCAAATACTTCCGACGAGCAACACAACTCGATCGGACTTACCTATCGGCATGGACATTGATGGGGCACGAGTACGTTGAGATGAAGAACTCGCATGCGGCCATCGAAGCGTATCGTCGCGCTGTAGGCAAGTATTCTTGTTTATCCATGTGTCTTGCAAGCCTGATCGCATATTCACCACAGACGTGAACCGCAAAGACTACCGAGCCTGGTATGGCCTTGGTCAAGCTTATGAGCTCCTCAGTATGCACCATTACGCTTTGCATTATTACCAACATGCCACAGCGTTACGGTATTTTCTCTCGGCATGGCCATGCTATGACAGACTAATGTATTCGCCCAGGCCTTACGACGTACGCCTGTGGCAGGCTCAGGGAATGTGTTATGAGGAGATCGGGCGGCGAGTTTCATCACTCTGTCATCTACCTTGGAGCTGAGGCCTTTACCTCTCTGTAGACTCCGGGAAGCTGTCGATTGCCTCAAGCATGCGCTCATCACAGCAGATCCTCATGAAATTAGCATCCACTTGAAACTGGCGAGGCTACATCGCGCGCTTGAAGAACCCGCCGAAGCAGTGGCGTATCATCGAAGAGTAGTTGAAGTTTGCCAATCTGACAGTTGAGTAGGCTCATTTCCCTGGTTGACAGAGACTAAACGTGATCCCGTCAGTCCGTCCTATTCATGACTATGCGAAATCAAGTCTAGAAGTGGCCGAGTACCAAATGCGAATACCAAATGGTGACCTTTTCCTCGCTCGGGACTATCTGGAGAGAGTCGCAGGTAGCAATGCTGAGGATGTGGGGCGCGCGGCTGAATTACTTAAAACTGTAAAAGCGGCGATACAGACCAGGGCGGCGGCGGAGGCAGAATGTCGGGCACAAAAACTGCAGGAGGTGGCTGACATGACTACTGAGTCGATTGGCGAGGATATCACTGGTGATGTGTCTGTTGTAGAGTCGTAATATAAGTTTCCGCACCTACTTATAAATCTAGATTCCATAAAGAACAACCGGCCCTGAACAGGACATTGAAGGTCACGGGCTTGTAGATGTCCAAAGCACAACAAATCAAGCGACGAATGTCCAGTGCCTTTTCCTCCTCTTCTCGTCCTTCTTCCCCATCCAGCACAGTAGATCAACGAAATGTCGTTTCGCAAGCTTTCAAAATTCCCACTCCCAACAATTTTGCGGCTTCCGCAGGACCCTCGTCAGCAGGACCATCGACATGGCGAACGGCATATACAAGTGGTTCTCTCGCCACTGCTACCCCTTCAAAGACTTATCAGAAGCAACGGTCGGCGGAAGAGCAGGAAATTATGACCAAGACAAATGCAAGGTCGCTCAAGTTGTTCCTTTCTCTGGCATTTGATCTCACGTATTTTCAACCAGGTTTGCATCACGTCTCGCCTCGGACCACGCCCTCTCATTGTACCCCGACGTAGACACGCCATTCCGAGATACAGTGGACGTGGTGGAGCGACTTTTGCCCTACCATGTGTTCCAGCAACCGAAGGAAGACCTGGATTTTTTGATAAAAGGGGACAAGGGGAAGTGCAAAGCAACAGAAGAAGATTTGTTCAACGAAACCAGAGGTGGGTTTTGGGACTTAGGGCCTTGTATCTATGCTGATTATTTTACAGAGACAAAGTTTGCGTTGGAGTGCCATAGACGACGCGATGCTCTCGAAGCAAGGTTCCGTAAAATCACGGCGCGCTCAGGGACGGTGAGGGACTTCCCTTCGCTCCGTATCCCGTCGTGATAACTCATCGCCATCTTTATAGCGGTCTGCACCCGACGAACAAACAGTCCTGTTGGCCTCTTTAGTTCTGGATTCAGAACGGTCCGAGACCACTTTACTCAGCAATGAGCTTCGAACAGCACGCACGGAGTTGGAACGTAGACAGCGAGAGAAACGTATGGCTTCCAACACAGCTCGAACGGCCTACTACGGATCCGCATCTGCTGTCGCCACGCCTACTCTGCCCCCGCAGTACTATCGCGGATATCCTTATGGATACACTCAAGTCTATGGTACTCCCATACAGCCCAGCTCGACCTCCACGTTCTCTATATCCACGCCTACCACAGCCCATTACGCTGGAACGCAGGCTGCCATCCCTGTGCAACTTCCAGTAGCTTCATTACCATCACTTCACGCACTGGGCATTGTCCCAGTTCCAGCTGCATCTCTTCCGCCAGCCGGTCAACCACAGCCACCGGCCGTTCTCCGTGGATCCACCTCCAACGGCACAATGCTAAGCTTAGAGATTAACGTCTCACTACTCCAGTCGGCTCAGATGAGCGGACTAGCGATGATGTTGAATTCGTTGATGTCTAGAAATACCTCTGGTATTAGTACTCAGGACCCCTCGACTGTCTCGCCTCTGCCTGGTGGCAGTGGCCAAACAACCACATAGGAGTACGTGAGGAATACTACATGCCTATAATAGATGACGGTAGGATTATCGCTGTATAATATAGATTTCAACCTGTACAGCATATGTATGATGGCTTGGCCTTCAATCGCCTTACATGTATTTGTGTCATCAGAATTTGCATATCACAAGTGACAACATAGCCGCGGAAACGTTCTTCTGTGGTCAACTACCACCCGGAAGTACTTTCAAGTACTTATCTAGGTGCTCGTGTTTCTTAACACCTTCATCGCCGCTCATTTTTCCCTGATTCGAACCCAATGCCAAGCAGCCCAAATGTGGGCGTTGACGGTCAGGCCCCCCACGGACCTTCATCAACAACCTGGCGTCGTGAGCGACTCATGCGCATTGGGAGCAGCGCTACCGTCAATACAGTTACAGCTAACAATGTGGCTCCGGACAGCCCATCCAGATCGCCTTTTAATTCCCCGGATTTGTCTCCTACCGAACACACCTCGTTTCAATTTTCCGGAGCCTCGTACGGCACGTTACCCGCGTCGCGTCGTCGCGCGGCCCATCCAAATCCCAATCACGCGTCTTCGCGCCAAGCGGTCCCCCACCTTCCATCTTTGAACTTCCTCAGAAGGACCACTTCCAACCCTTCCGCTCCGCCCTCGGCCGGCTTACGCGACATGGCGTTCTCCCGACTCAGCGTCCAGCGGCCGATTTCCTCGTACGACGCCCCCCTGCGCTCCAAGGGCGATTCGGAGCCCGATGCAGATGCTAAGATCAATGGCATCCGAGTGTGGTACTCGTCTTTCACCTCCATTGACTGGCTTCATGATGCCATCAAGGACTCCGTGCGCTTTTCCCGTCTCAGAAGGCGCAAGTCTCTTCGATCCCGCATTCGACTCGTCGTCGACAAGAGCCTGGGGTGGTTTGTCGTGACCATCGTTGGGTTCCTCAGCGCCATTGTAGCGTTTATCGTGGTGCGGAGTGAGCTTTGGTTGTTCGATACCAAAGAAGGATACTGTCGCGATGCGTGGTGGAAGGCGAAGCGCTTTTGCTGCCCTGCGCTCAGTGATGTTCTCACTGCGCCTGAGGGAATGGAGGTCATTTGCCAGGAGTGGAGGACCTGGGCCGAGGTCTTTTCCCAAGGCAAAGGCGGTGTAGGAGCAGAATTTGCCGAGTACGCGTTCTATGCTTTCATTGCTGTGAGCTGTGTCATCATATCCCATTCGCTACAGCTAACAAATTACTTGTAGCTCGGGCTGGCGTTGGTATCGACGATACTCACCATATATCTCACCGACTCTACAACTTTCGTGACGCGCAAAGAGTCAGGCGTACTCAAGACCGATTACCCTGGTTCAAACCCTGACTCCAAACTCCCATCCGTTGCCAAACGGAAAGTCATGTACTACGTAGGTTTCTGTTGCTCCTACTATAGCATCACACGTCTTGCTTAATTGAGCCAGGCTGCTGGGAGCGGAATTCCAGAAATCAAGACCATTCTTTCTGGTGAGTGGTGCATGCCTCAACGTGTACCCAATAAGAATACCAAACAAATCCTTCAGGCTTTGTTATTCACGGCTATCTGGGTGGACGCGTGTTATTCACGAAGTCTGTCGGTCTTGCGTTGTCTGTTGCTTCCGGCCTCTCTCTCGGCAAGGAAGGACCTTTCGTGCATATCGCTAGTTGCATCGGCAACATTGTCAGTCGCTTTTTCAGCAAATACGAGAACAATGAAGGTAAATAATCTCCATGTTTCCCATTGATCAGTAGCTGAAGATTCTGCATAGCCAAACGTCGTGAAATTTTGAGCGCTGCTTGTGCAGCTGGCGTTGCAGTCGCTTTTGGTGCCCCCATTGGAGGAACTCTATTTAGTCTAGAGGAAGTCTCATATTTTTTCCCTCCCAAGGTCATGTGGAGAAGGTTCGTTGGATGGTTATTCATGGGGAGACTCGTTTTAACGTCCATCGTCTAGTTTCTTTTGTGCGATGATTGCAGCTATCACCCTTAAGATACTGGACCCTTTCGGCACCGGCAAACTCGTCCTTTTCCAGGTCACCTACGGAAAGGTCCTCACTCTTTCCCCTCTGTCGACATTTTTGCTTACGTTGCTCTACATAGGATTGGCACGCATATGAATTGTTCCCATTTATCCTTCTGGGAGTCTTCGGAGTTCGTCGATTTCGCAGTACCCCGGGCAGCTTTCTAATCGCGACGTTCAGGGTGTTTACGGCGCCTACTTTTCAAAGCTGAACCACAGATGGAGCAAGCACGTCAGAAACAAGACTTGGCTCAAGTCACATCCCATCGCGGAGGTTCTTCTTGTACGCAGGCTCTTTCTATAATTATATCATTTGCGTAACCTTGCCTTTAAGATCGCCACTGTCACCACAATCCTTTGTTTCGTGAACCCCTACACCCGCATGAGCGGCACAGAGCTGGTCGCCAGTCTCTTCTCCGAATGTCACAATGGTGCTGGAAGGCAAGATTCTGGCCTGTGCTCTGCCGACCCGAGCACGTTCTTTGGTATCTGGCCTGTCGCCCGAGCCATTTCTGTAGCCATGATTGTCAAGGCAGGGCTCACAGTTGTTACCTTCGGCATCAAGGTTCCTGCTGGTATCTTCATTCCGTCCCTTGGAGTTGGTGCCTGCGCTGGACGCGTCATGGGTATCTTGATGCAGTGGTTGCAGTATCAGAATCCGAGTTCGAAGATGTTTGCTGTCTGCGGGGGCGATATGGACTGTAAGGATATCACTCTTCCTCCCATTGCTCATGTTGAGCTCACATAGGACTCTCGCCGCTCAGGTATTATTCCTGGCCTCTACGCGATGGTTGGCGCAGCGGCAACCCTTTCTGGAGTGACACGGACGACCGTTTCTTTGGCTGTTATCATGTTCGAGCTCACTGATACGCTGACCTATGCCGTCCCTGTCATGTTGTCGGTTCTGGTGGCTAAAACCGTCGCCGATGCTTTGGAGCCCAAGGGAATCTATGATCTTGTCATCGAGCTCAATCAGTTACCTTACCTTGACTCCAAGCATGAGTATCTTTGGGGTAACCTCCAGATCGATGACGTGGTGAGTCCTACTTCATACACGCCTTTCTCTGGAGTTACGTTAGTCATATTCATACCTGGTAGACTTCTCGTGATGTTGAAATAATCAGGCTCGACAGGAAGAACACCGTCATGAGCCTCCGCGACCAGTTGTTTTCTCTGACCGCCTCTGGGAACGACGACAGTGGCTTTCCAATCCTCCGCAGAGACGTGAATGACGATGGTCTTAGAATGGTTGGCTACATCGGTGCAAGCGAACTGGAGCATGCTCTTAGTGCGTCGAAACGTCTACTTGTCCTGCTGACGATCTTTTCTGACCCCATGAAAAAAGGCCTTGTCGCAGACGAGGCGGAGGACGAAGTCCACTTCCACACCACTTATAGCCACAACATGGGCGCCTCGTCGATCTCGTCCCTTCTCGAGGAGAGTGCGGATCAACAGCAGGATTTGTTCGACTTTAGCGACTACATGGACCAGGTCCGCATCTCTCGGTCTATTTTAGATAAGACAATCTCATCTAACCTGGCCCGCAGGCTCCGTTGACCGTCCAGTCGAATTCGCCTCTGGAAATGATCCACCAGTTCTTCGTCAAGCTTGGAGCCCGCTATGTCGTCGTTACCGATACTGAGGGACTGTGTAAGTCACATACGCTTTGAGGGTTGTCCATGCTGATTAAGATGAACAGACGAGGGGGTAATTGACAAGAAGACCTGGGTTGCGTTCCTCGCTGACCTGGAGGAGAAATCCTGAGAATGACTTGTTTACTGGTATAACTGCTCTATGGAGTATGGACCCAACAGCCCAATAGCGGAGTTCAAATGTATATTTTTGTGCCCCGTGTTTGTGAGCATTTGTGTCGGGCAATATTTTCCCACACGTCTTGAATATCGTTCGCGCTCATCTTCAACATTACGACAATGGCTGGCCTCGGAGTTCCTGTCAAGCTGCTGCATGAATCCCTTGGACATATAATCACTGTGGAGCTCAAGACAGGGCAACTATACCGCGGCAAACTTGCAGAAGGTGTGTCGCAATATCTATGTCCATCGAGCTTGCATACTAATACACAAATTTGTTTTTAGCTGAGGACAATCTGAACATCTCGCTCAAGGATATCACTGTTACTGGCCGCGATGGGCGGGTGTCGCAGTTAGATCAGGTGTATATTCGCGGCAGTATGGTGCGGTTCTTCATTGTACCGGATATGCTGCAGAATGCCCCCATGTGAGTCCCAAGCCCTGCTCGTTCGTAGATCGCTCTGGCTGAAGGATGTAACTCGTAGGTTCAAGCGTGTGGGACCAAATGCGATGAGAGGAAGGGGTATTGGCACAGCGCGTGGACGTGCAACTATCATGCGAGGTGTGCACACCTCATCTTCCAGCGGCTATCCTCGTCTGACTCTCCCCTCCCTTCTCCCTTCTCCCTTCTCCCTTCTCCCTTCTCCCCTCTCCCTCCTCAGCCAATGGTAATTTCACAAAGTCCCCCTTATCAGTCTGCGATCTGCTGATCACCGTGTTTTCTTATAATATTCAGCTCGGCGCGGTCGTGGCGTCGCCCCAACACCACGCGGTATCAGACGGTGATCAGACGGTGAACGTGTATTCAAATATCATATTCGATTTTTGTGATGCTCGCCGATCTTCTATCTTCAAAAAATCTTGTCTTCCGTCGCTGTTCTTGTACAACTTGTAATTATCGCAGTACATAACATAGTGACTACCAATCATGTCAATGTCACACCCGCTATTTCAAGATTTGCTTTTTCGTGGTTCCATTAATATTCTCGCTAGGTGCGCGCACTATCGAATCTTTGCGTCGTGGTGTTATGTGTCCCAAGTTGGTGCTGTACATGGTGTGGCATGGCATATTAATATATATTTCATCCACTTATGCGATCTGATCGCGTATACAGTGAACTATTGAACCGTTTACTTTTGCATGGTTGTTGCAGTGAGGGGCGTGAGGGCGTGAGGGCGTGAGGCGTGGGTGACCTGTAGACTCCTAATATCTCAAGGAAAATATGGTTTGCAATTGCTGGCAGACTCACTGGCTGAGGAAGCACATTATCGTGGGTCTTGACCCAATGGCGTACGACACCCGTGTCTCCATCCGTTCTTCTTAGAAATCCGACACGCGACCCTTGTAACTCCAATCGCCTTCCTCACCCCACTTCCCGATGGGTTCCCGCTTTGGCCCGCCTTGCTCGCCGGTGACGGGATTGACATCGCCCTCAAAGTCGGGTGTGAGGGGTGTGCGTGCGTCTGGGTGTAATGCGAGCTCTGCGTCTGCCTTGGTGGATAGTGGCGCCTGGGCGGTGCGTTGGAGATCCTCAAACTCGCGTTGCTGATCCCGAGGTAGTGGAGGAGGGGCTGGGCGGCTGAGGTTGGTTGCGTTTCTACGGGGCGATGTAAAGGCGATAATGGGGCGGTAAAGAGAAGGAAATCGCATGACGGTGATAGTGGTTGTTGGGCAAGGTGAGTCAGGGATGTCGCAGTTGCCAACTCAAGTCAATCACCGAAGCCGTCGCCGTCGCCATCGTCTGCACTATCATCTTATTGTCGCTCTAATGGAAAAGTCTTCCGTTTCTTGAGCCATTGGGCCATTGTAGGCAATGGTCGTGGGCGTTTGCAACCAGAATCCAGATGGAGATTCCGTTTTAGGCACGCACATGTGAAGTGCCCTTCAGATCGTCGTTTACAGACTTACAGGCATTCCCGATAATAATGACACAGTCTAAACTTAGTTCAAAATTTTGAAGTCATCCTCACTGCTCAGGCCATTTGAACCTCTGGCCGTGTGAGGACAAGTGAGTATTGGAAATTCTCACGAGGCCGTCCCATATGTGACCATGGCATCCGGGCACAACCGTTCAGAATGGTTCACCCTGTAGCTATGGTACAGTCGCGGACAAGCAAACACAGCTAATTTGGGTTAATAAGCCATTCACCTGGGATGTTATCTGCCCGGCAAACACAGAACTGAAGACAAAGTATGCCTTTCTGGCATAGTTTTACTTCCTTTCACCCCCGAAAAACCTCGAATAGATACTATCTGTATGCAACTCAACATCTGCCAACTTTGGTGAGATGAAATGTAAGTTCTGTACATCGAGCAGCCTGAAACCAGGTTCAACTGGCAAAATGGCAGATAACATCCGGGCACGGCCCTGCATGTTATCTGCCATGTTATCTGCCATGTTATCTGCCACTACAGCCACGTCGCATCGTCGTCGTCGTTGTCTAATGAGAAGCCTCGCAAAGCACGTAAGTCTATATCTGACCTTAGCCCGTTGCCATCACAATCCCCATCCCAGAGCCAGTGGCACTCAACAGTGCTGAGCCGCCTCCTAAACGGCGAAGGATCATGGCATCAAGTGACCGCAGCCGAAGGCTCACTGAGAGATGCCAGCGCTGCAGATGAATTGAATGCCCAGGTATGAGCGACATCCGTCGGTGCAAGGACACCTTGCAGTGCAAGAAATGCTTTAAAACATCTGGCTGCATGAGGGTCAATAACGGGCGTAAATGTTCATTCGCGACCTGATCCGTTTGATTCTCGTAATTGTACAGTCTGCTAGTATTCTAATGCGTATACATACATTAATGCTTTTGATTTGGTTGAATTTGTGCACTCCTGTCAGGGAAAATACGTGACCACCTCCCCTTTTGGGTGGTGATTGGAATTCTTTTTTGCTTTCTTTCTCTTCTTTTCCACCCAGGTGTATGAGGGCTAAACCCTAATTTGATATCTCATCAACAGCTAATTTTTTGAGCAAACTGACTTCAGATCTGAACTCAGGTTGACGAAATACGT
>JABCKJ010000313.1:0-25119 GCA_018850815.1 Asterophora lycoperdoides
AACAGCGGAACAGCGCTTCCCTCTACTGTGGGAAGCCTCGGGCTTCTTTTCGATCGTCCGAATGGTACCAATCGACTACAGACTCTTGATACTGGACGGTATTCCCGGTGCCCTAATTCGTTCTTCTGTGCGTGCATCTCTGCCGCACACTGGCCGCCAGGCTGACGAACTCAATGAGATCCTTCTGGCTATAACGATGGCTCCAATGTGTGGCTGAGTCCTTCCGTGTTCTTCAGCGACTCGTTCTCGTAAGAGAAGGCTCTCTAAATGCCCTGTTCGAGCCTGTTCGTCGACGCCAACCCGATTCTATGACTCCCTTTTTGTCTGGGCGAAATCTCAAGACCGCTCCAAATCAAATGGCCGGCGTAAGGAATAAACCCTGGACCAAATTGACAGTAAATCATCACCTATCATCACTCGCGTGAACGTCCACATGGAAATCGTCGATCGTGGAGATGGCTTTTCTCAATGACAAGCATCAGGCGGAGACGTTTATTGCGCGAGTTTGAACAATAGGACTGTACATGGTAAGTAGGACGAGCATTCGCACTGTGACATCACTTTCTTCTAAGTGGCATGACGACGTGAAAGGTTCAAGAGCTCGCAAAGGTTGTCACATCTTCTAGATGTCGACTCACGCCATCTCACTGAGCTCTCGGTGGGACTGGAGAAGACGCCTTGCCTGTCCTCTGGCGCAGCTGCGGCACTGATCTCCTTGGAGCCCCATCCATCTTCAATTAAATGTTGTGTTTGGGTCGTTGAGGCATGCTTCAGCAGCGTTCGTGCCTGAGCCGTAGGATGATCTGACGTCGGTCAAAACCGTTGGACAGGCCCAAGGGCCTTGGCTAGGCCTCCCGCTCTCGACGTCAAGTGTACGTTTGATTATCAAACGTTCAGGCATGCCACATTGAGATACCACTGATCCACCGTGCGCCGTACGGGTGGCTTGGAAGGGACGTGGACCAGAAATGACATACCGCAAGTAGTCGTTAATCTGCAGCTGGCGGTGCTCGAACTTAGTTAGATAAGATCAACTCAAAACGGAGTTTTTCTTTCTCTCTCTCCATCTCTCACCCAGCGCTCCATGGTTATATCGAAGTGAGTCTGCGGTGGCACAGTCAACCTACTCGATCTTAATCTACATCCGAGTAACTTCCGCGTTGTGTGGTTCAACGTTGGTCAATCGTTCAACTTGAAGCTACTCCGACATGTGGAGCCAAGCCGCAGTACCGCATGCATGGAATGAGTGCAGTTTGTCAAATTCGACTTTCTGGAGGCCCCATGACGCGGGACACCTTCACTAGAGGCTAAATTACGATTTCTATCACCTTGACAAGACGTGACATCGAAGATCTATGCACCCCATCTCATTGGGCGACGACTCTACCTGTTCGACTCGATCCCTTTGCCAGTCACTTTGATATTCTCTTCAAATCAAATGATCTCCCACTAAGCTCTGGATGCCGCGTCGATCGACGTTCGACAATTTAACTGTGATTGGGAATTATCATCTTTCGAAAATCCAAGAGCGTAAAATGGTATAAGTAGTGGGCAAATGAGTACCTCTATTCAGAAAGTCGCAGACTCGCACTCCATGAAGGTAGGCTTCACCTGCGATTCACCGACCCTCTTCGTAACTGACATGTCCCCAAATCCAGTTCTCTATTTCTGCCATCTTTTTCTCTACCCTCCTGGCTGTCGCTTCAGCCTCCCCTCTTGATCTAGAGGCACGGGGTGGTACGCCTCTTCGCCAGGCGCAGGCCGAGGCCCGTTTGATTCCCAATGGAATCACTGCCTCCTCAACAGGCGGATGTACTACAAAGTATGTCTCTGTATAAATCACCGTTATTATCCTCAACCAAATGCATATCAATATTTTTAGATCTGTGTCGACGTGCACATCCTACTCGGGCATCCTCTCTGGGACCGTCGACGGTGTCATTACACTCAAGAATGCATCCGGCGCCAGCTCGCTCATCATCACCGGCGGTACGGAAGTAGGACATGCGGGTGGAACCTACTCGCATGCAAACGGATATAAGGTCGATGTGCGCCATTCGACGGTACTGGATAACTACATCAAATCTACGTTCACCAAGATCGCGAACCGCGGTGATGGATACCCTCAATGGAGAGCAGCCAGTGGGAACATTTATTGCGTAAGTTGACTTGCTTCATTCCCTTTATTGTGCTAGATCTGACTTGCTCGCTTGGAAAGGACGAGGGCTCACACTGGGATATCACGTATTATTGAGGGAGAATCTAGTTAGATATCGCAATTCTGATAATATTCGTCACACCGATTTACTAATAAGTCGTTGAGACACATCTGGTTTGCACTTCCTACCATCCTAACATCTTGTGTGGACAATCAAACACCCTCGTTCCAAGCCTATAAACTTGAGGAGGAGAGCCACTTGTGATAAGATTAGATCCTGTCGGCGTTGTCGGGAATGGCCGAGTCCATTCAGTGCGCAATCGCGGGGTCGCAAGCCTCTACAATTGCACTTCCAATAAACTCTGTCCGAATATCCATCATCCGGCTCCCTCTTGCGACGTTTCGTTTTTTTTTTTTGGTTGTGCTCCATTGAAGTCTCTATTGGAACTTGAATAGGCTTTAGATGTCGACCTACACCCGCGAGAACAACTTGAAAGTACATGTTTGGCCTTTCTATTACACCATCCATTGATCCATTGGCAATCTCGCTCTGAACCCGTCGGCGTAGAGCGTCACGAATCCGCTGGCCTCCCGATACCTCACGTGTGCCCTCCGATACAGAGATAGCTAGACTGCGATCGGGTATAACAGTATCAAGCGAGCTTTAACGATGTCAAAGCTCTGGCATCGGAGCTGAATGGAAGCTTTGCACGTTTGACGCTCACATGTACGCTCATGTACGTTCTATCTACCCCCTTGGAAGAGGCATTGACCTGGGAACTCTTCTAGTCTGGGCGCCATCTCTCGACCTCGGTTTGAAAAACGTCAACTTACGTCTGCGATCTGCGCAACGTGTGCGCCTTCTGTTTCTAGTTCTCGTCAATTACCACATGTACTATGCACTGGTTAGGCCAGATTCCGCTCAGTTGACCGCAAGCCGTGTGGCTCTTCAATCTTCCATGACAAGATTGTGATACAGCCTGGTCTTGCTTCGACGTCGACGTCGGCCTGCTGGCGTACGATCTACCCCCATAGAAGGGCTGGCGAGGGTATAAAACCTTCGTCGACCACACCAACCTGTTGTACCATTCCATCAGCCCCCATTTAAAACCATGAAGGTCTGTCCACATTGTGCTCGCACTCGGACATGCCTACTAACTGATTTTTCAGTTGTTCCTCTCTGTCGCGTCTGTCCTGGGACTTGCCGCCATCGCTGCGGCCACCCCTGTTGAGATCGAGGCCCGTAGCGGCACTCCCCTGACTCAAGCGCAAGCTGAAGCTCAGCTAATCCCCAACGGCATTACTGCCGTCTCATCTGGTGGCTGCACAGACCGGTGTGTCTCCCTCCTTCGGCGTCGCCCCTAGCGCTTGATCAACTAACAACCTCTCACGCAGCACCAAATCCACCTGCACGTCATACCAGGGAATCCTGTCGGGCACCGTTAGCGGTGTCATCGCATTCAAGAATGCAGCGGGTGCCTCATCGCTGATTATCACCGGTGGCACCGAGACCGGCCACGAAGCCGGGACCTACTCACACGCAAACGGCTACAAGGTCGACGTGCGTCACTCGACGGTCGTCGACAATTACATCAAAACTGCGTTTACCAAGATTGCGAACCGCGGTGACGGGTACCCCCAGTGGCGCGCTCCTAACGGAAACCTCTACGCCGTGAGTTGTTCAACTTACCTGCATATATGGATTATCACTGACAGTCTCTGTCGGCACAGGACGAGGGATCACACTGGGACATTACCTACCAGTAGAGTATTTCCTGGAGTACATAATGTCAACGCCGTTGGCGTGCACCCTAAAATTGCACCAACGTTGAACAATGAACTCATCTTCATGCAGTGGTGAACCCTGGTCAATTTCGTCTGCCTACAGACATTGCTGCACATGATTAACTATCTCTACGCGTTGATTCTGCAATCACTTGGAGCAATCACCTGTCATCGACTTTCCTGCTCTTACCGCCGTCGTCGGAGTCTATCTGCGCAGCATGTCAAACCCGAGTCGATCAATAAAGCCTGCCTACCTGCCTCTTGTCATTGTCAGTGAGGTCTGTTGATGTCTTCGAGGTAGAGAGGTTTGCAGAAAACCTACGCTGGATCAGCGCTGAGTCTGACATCGCAAGTTCAACGCACCGTGACCACATATTGTGAAATTATCAAATTGCATATCGAGAAAGGTTGCGCACAATCAATTTTACATATATTTAGCCATAGTACCTCCATTACGATGTTGGCGTCTTTTGAGGCGGCAATATGTTCCAAAGCTGCACGATGTTGGTGTCCGAATGGTCGACGTTGGGTCGACGCGATGCACGCGCACAGACCAGAGTCACGTCCAAAGCTGCACGATGTTGGTGTCCGAATGGTCGACGTTGGGTCGACGCGATGCACGCGCACAGACCAGAGTCACGATTTAGCGTGGGAACGTCCACAACGGAAGATTGTTTGTGTACGTCTTGGTTTCGTCGCGCCATCCTACATCGCCGTTCCCCTTCACCCATGAGCAAAAAAGGCACTAAGGCCGCGCCAAAGGAGGTTTCCTCGTACGCCGAGCGTGATATAGTTCTGGGCAAGGTACGCGGGTTCCCCCCGTGGCCTGGCATGGTGAGTTTCTTTGGTCTTCTATAGCCACTGGGTGAGGAGTGGTCGGGAACAGAAATGCTGACGGGCTTTGCGTGTGGATCGTATAGATTGTGGACCCGAACTCGGTGCCTCCTGCGGTACAGCTCGAACGCCCGGCAAAAAAGGCCAAATTTTACTGTGTCCAATTCTTCCCTGCTGGCGACTAGTGCGTGTCGGTTTCTTTGAATTTTCATCCCATGTCACTGATCATAACGTCTTTCTTTCTCTTCTGTCTCCATTTCTTCTTCCTTCTGCGCTCCTACGTGGTTGCCTTCTCTGTTGGCCTTTCACCTCACCCGACATCTGCTTTCCATCGAAAACCTTCCTTGCTTTTCCTGCTTCCCTTTCTCCCCCCCTCGCTCTCTCCTTCTTTCTAGTGCATGGCTGGTAGCCAAGGACATCTCCAAGCTCAAGCAGCATGAAATCGAATCCTATATCAATGAGCCGTTCAAAAAATCCGGCGACCTTCTAGCAGGATACAACGTCGCGCTCAACCCGACGGCCTGGGAAGCCTCACGCGCCTCCATTATCGCCGCCGCCGCCCAGGACAACGACGACGAGGGCGATTCTGCCGAAGCGGAAGGCGATGAGCTCGATGAGCTCGAGTCTGACGCGGAGGGCGGCAAAAAGAAGAAGGCGGCACCGAGCAAGAAGAGAAAACGGGAAAGCGAGTTGAAAACAAGGAAGCCTCCCAAGGAGAAGAAGGAGAAAGAGCCGAAGGAGAAGAAGGAACGGAAGGCGCCTGCGAAGGGCCGGAAGAGCGCTGGTGCCAAGTCAAAGGCGATGGTTGAGAGCGAGGATGAGCAGGGCGGCGATGAAGATGCGGAAGGCGAGGATGCGGGACCCAGCAACAAACCATCTACGCCGCCTGCGAAGAAGGCCAGGAGAGATAAAGATGAAGATGGCGAAGATGGTGAGCTCTTATTCCTTCTTTTGCTTCATTTTATGCTCTCTTTCGATTTTTCATCTTCCTTCTGCCTCTATCTAACTTTACAATTCTCTTGCGCCTTTTTACTTTTTTTTACATCTTACTGTGGACCATGTGTCGTTTTTTCTTCTCGTGGCCCCACACTACTCCGATTTTCCTCTTCCGTATTCCTGCGCTTCACCTCATCCTCAGAATTCATTATCCGGATTTCTTCCCTCTTCTTACTTGGTTCTCGGGATTATATCCGTTTTTCCCCCGTTTTTCATCAACCCGTATACTTTTTCGTCGCTCCGCTGTGACGACTTCGCCCTCTATATCGTTCCCGAATGCATCTTCCAGCTATGTTGTGTCCTTTCACATCCTCCGTGGCATTGTGTACCCCTTTCTCTTCTTTTTCAAACCTACCGTAACATTTCTCTATTTCCCACTTCGCCTTCACGGCGTACAATTTTCTCCTCTTGACTCCCCACTTCTCGAAGCACGCAACTGACGTCTCTTCCACGCATACAGCCAAGCTCAACGAGGATCCCGAAGCGAACAAGGTCCGGGACTGGCGCCATCGCCTCCAGAAAGCCCTCCTCAGCAATAAAACTAATCCCGAAGAAGCAGTATGTTCTATCATATTCTTGCTGTGTTCGCTTTCTACGTTCTTGCGCACATTTTTTGCTTCTCTTGACCTCCCCAATCTTCTTTTCTGTTATTTTGCTTTTGAATGCCCCCGCCATATGGGATGCTATGGCAATTGTGGTGCCCACATATGCGTGCCGTCCCTTTTCCGACTTCCTCCGTCATTAGACGTCCTTTGAGGAATGGGACGATGGTGTAACCCTAACCCAATGCTTTACATCCATATCATCGTTACACTTTCTTCCCTTCTACCATCGCATGGTGCCAGCGACGTACTCTCGTTGAATTCTGCGTATGCGCAGCCACTATTTGGGCTCATCCGACGCATTTTTTTCGTCGCCGCCGTCGTTGGGCCAGCGTCATGGGCTTTTCGTAGTCCTGTTTTTGCTTCTCTTTCCTTTATCTGTCTCGGGACATGTCATGACACTGGGAAGTGTGCTGTGTGTTGCCAGCGGGGTCCAATGGATGGCGAGAGCACAATATGTGGGTTGGGACGGGTGTGACCCTAGCCCACGTCTTGTTCTTCATCCACATTCTCTTGTCTCTTCATTCCACTCTTTATCTACGGCGTTATCCACTTCTCTTCTACACACTGCACGAAATCCTCATGCTAATCCCACCATCCCATAGGATATGCCCAACCTCGACGTCCTCTTCACTACCATCGAGTCTTACGACTCCATAACCGTCGCGCAACTCCAATTCTCCAAGATCGGCAAAGTAATGCGACATATCACCGCCCTCAGCGCCGACCGCGTGCCCCGTGATTCCGAGTTCCACTTCCGCGACCGCGCCCAAGCCCTCGTTGAGCGCTGGCAGACTGTCCTTGGTACAGTGAAGGAGAACGGAACAGGTACAAGTGCGACGAAGGGGGGCGCGAAAGATGACAAGCCGAAGGAGGAGGTCAAGGCTAATGGGGGTGAAGCTCCGGTGAAGAAGGATGAGGAGAAGTCTGGTGCTGCGGCACTGGATTTGAACGGGACTGGGACTGCAGATGCAGATGCAGACGGTGATGGTGCGTGCAGCTATTTGTATATTTGCCACTGGGAACCCTCTTCACGTCGGCCTTGGTATTATAGCGGACATGGTTGCACCAACGACGGATGCTGATGCACCGGGTGAAGCAGAAGCAGAGGCGGACGCACCCGGCGAGGTTGATGCACCCGCCGACGCGGACATCACGATGTCGGAAGCTTGAAACGGAACCACCAACTCTTAATTTTCCTAACCTCCTCCACTCGCGAAACGAAACTCTGCCCTTCTACCCTCACTTTATCCCGCTTAGTCAACTCACTCATGTGCTCACAACCCACCCACCCCACTGATCCTTAGCACCCGTCTGAAATCTTGTAGCCAACTTATATATCTCGTTTCGCCTCGTCTGCTCTCTCTGTCTCGAGGCCCTCCGCCTTCCCTCCGCCTTCTTGTCCATTTTCTTGATGCCTTGATCCTTGCCGTTGCCATGCATGCGACCTGGATTTGTAACATGGAATGGAGTAGTGGATGACCACCCACCGTTTTACCCTAATATTTCTTCCTGTTCTTTCGTACTATATATTTTTCGCCCCCGGAGAGTGATAGTGCTGGTATACCTCCCACACCGTTCTTGGATGGGCATCTCTTTACTTTCTTCAGACAATGAATGCGCCACAATGGCACTTCAAAAGTGGTCGCGTGACTCCAATGGTCTGTGCGTGGCCACTGGCGTGCTGCCCGAAATCCAAATGAGGACGCTCATGTCCACCGATATTCCACCAAACACCAACCGGCGCGTGCTCAGTTCGGACGACGATGAAGACCCACATACCCATACTCACCGCTTGATCCTCACATCGTTCTCACATCGCCGTGGCCCACTACGCCCGCCAGCGACTCCTGGTCTCCTCTTTGACGTTCGCTCGCTCCCTAACTTACCCAAGAGGTTCCGCGAGTTGCACACGGGCGCGAGCAAGGCTTTCCGTGAACAGCTGTTTGCGGACGAGACCGCGCGTGGGCGGGTCGATGAAATCATCGCTTTAGTGCAGGCGGAGCTCCGCCACCGTGTTATAGAGAATCAGCATGACGATGGGATAGTGGTCATGGTTGGCGTGTATTGTCAACTGGGTGTGCACCGCAGCGTCGCGTGCGTCGAGGAGCTGGCGCGTGTGCAGTGGCCGAAGGAGTGGCATGTCGATGTCGTCCATCGCGACTTGATAGAGAGGCGGTCAGAGAGAGATAAAGAGAAGCGGCCAAGGAACGTCCGTCGCGAAGAGAGCTATGACTGAACATGAAACACAGACGACTGTATTTTCTTGCCATTTCCAACTCTTCTTGTGCACATTGTACTGATACCAATGTGTAGTATACTTGCAATTTACGGGCTGTTCATTCATCACATTCTCTTCGGTTGTTTCGATACGGGTTCTAGAAGCTGTTCAACATCGACTTTCATTCAATTTATAATGGGTTGTTTCTGCAAATAATCTGCTTCTATGGGAGCTGTTCAACGTCGATCTGGCTTGATTAAAATGGTACGCGCCACATCATTCATATCTGCTGCTCTTAAGCGTCGATTCCCTGAATACTTACTTTGCGAAGTAGGTAACACTCAAATCGAAATTCCAACAAAGCAAAACAGGCTCAAAAAATACATACAACAAGGTTCAGTGATTGATTTGGTTTATCTGCGACTCAAGATCCACCCCGCTGAGTGAAGGAACATTCCTCACAGATGTTTAAGCAGTGGCGGGAGTAGGAATCTCAGCCTGAGGCGTGAGTCTAACCGCATGCCTGCGGATCGATTTATCGAAATCAGGTGTCGCAGAGTGCACAGTCACACGGTTGTCCTACCACCACACACATAAGACTTGCGTTCACGAGCAACAGTGAAGATGAAGCACGCACCCATACGACAACAGTGCCCGGCTGATACGTCCCGCGAACCTGGAAGTCCGCGCCCTTGGCGATATGGTCGAAGAGGAACTTGAGCAGCCATTCAGACTCCTCGTGCTTGAAGCCGACGATGTGCTTGGTGAAGCCCTGGTTCACGTAAAGGGCTTTCTCGCCAGTTGCGGGGTGCACGCGAACGACGGGGTGCTACAGATTTTGACACGGTGAGCAGCAGTCCCTGAGGCCACGAGAGAAGCACAGAAGCACAAACCTCAGTCTCGATAGGCTCCCGACGGACGGGACCACCCCTCTTTCGGGAGTGTTCGGCTTGGGGCACCGCGCTGTGTACGGCGCGTAGACCCTCGAGGCGTTTCTGGAACTCGGGAGAAAGGCGTTTGTACGCTTCGACTTGGGACACGAAAAGGGTGTCGCCGCCGACATCAGGCTATTATTGCGAGAAGGGTAGGTGTGTGAGCTCCAGAATCTTATGAGCGAAAGGAATAACGAAACCTACCTGGTCAAGGACGAAGAAGAAAGTTGTGCCAGGGGGTTGTTTCTCGTAAGACTTGTAGAACCAACGGATTAGTCTATGTAGCTGTCAGGAGGGAGACAGGACTTACGACGTCGGAATGCCAGCTGGTTTGGCTGATTCTGTCTCCCCCGAGGTACTCGCGGATGGGGTCGCGCTTCGCGTCACGGTACACGACATGGAACTCGGGGAATCCCTTCACATTGCCCGAGGTCGGGTGGAGCTGGATGGGGCCGAAGTGTCTGGCGATCTCAATCTGGCGCTCCGGACTAAGATCCTTGAAGTCCTGGTCGCGGAAGAGAAGGACCTTGCGCTCGGCGGTATAAAGCGCAAGCTCGTCGAGGCCTTCCTTGGTGAGCTGGGAGATTTGGACACCTTTGACTTCGGTGCCAAGGTAAGGGCTTATGTCCCTGACTGTTGCGTTGGCAAGAAGGTTGGGTTTAGCAGGATCAGCGCGGGTACCGGGATCCGTGAACTCTGTATGAGAGTGAGCATTGCCAGTGCTACGAGTGTCGGAGTCGATATGTACATACCGAAAATCTCGGTGGGAGGGAATTTCTCGTTGGGATCCAAGTAAGGGTAATAAAAGGGGTAGGATGGGCCCTTCTATGCGCGAGTAGTTCAGTCATAGGCATAGACGGGGCAACTCGAGGCGGGACGTACATCTTCCTCCTGCTTCTCCTGTTGAGCGTTGAGGCGAATAGTTCCAACTTGTTGGGCTACAGCCTCGACGGCTTCAACGTTAACGGTCTCAGTGACAGCGGGGGCCATTGTTGACTGGTGAGAGAGAGAAGATAGCGTAGAGGAGCTGTTGAAAAATGCTTGGGATGCCTGGCAAGTTTATATCCTGCCTACGAGCTTGCGCCATAGCATTTGTCCTGTGCATCATACCCTTGCGAGTTTCCAAATACTCGTCGCCTGACTGGCTCCTTACACCGTAATAGAAATATCTAAGAAGACGTCGTCTCGCTTCGTTATGGCCTCACGCCCGGATGAGGCCCCGGGGGTTGACGTGCTCTGCACTGCCGAAAGCCAGTGTCCTGACAGTTTGTGTCCTGCTTGTCAGAAAGTCTCGTAAGTACCGGGTAATGAACCGAGTGGCAACGTTTTTCAACTTATTCAGAATCATTGACAAGTCAATTCAGTCACAACAGATGGGGAGCAAGTTGAAGATAAGACGGTGGTGACGGTTGCGCACCCATTGCGCAATGGGTGCCGCCGGACCGGCAAGTCAATAATTCCCAAAAGACCAAAAGAAGAATTGGCACATTATAATTCTATGTACGTATAGCCTGTACATAACCTGTACATGAAGATGACGTCTGAGCCTCATGCCCCGTGGGGCATGAGACTACTGATGAGCCCAGAGATTTCCGTGTCCGAGTTGGAGATTCCGTGTCCGAGTTGGAGATCGTTTTTATCCACAAATTGGCTGAAGCTGGTGTCGCTTGTAGAGCTCAACAAGCCTCTACTAATTTTAGGGGCTCGTGCTAGAAGGATATCGCTCCCTTCAGTGAGCAACAGTGGAATAATTATACCGGCAAGCGACTAAGCATAAAAGCGCGACGGATCAATATTCATCAAGAAGGTCAAATACTTAAGTACGAGCCGTGGGCAGCACCATCATGGCGTCACGTCGTGTTGGACTTGTGGTAATATTATACCAACTTATACCAACTACCTATCATAGAGGTCCTACAGAAGGTCGAATGACGGAAGGTATAGAGTGCATATCAAGATTGACAAAAATACAAGGGGTGAATGCGAAATATCATACATGGCCTACGTCCAATATACATCGACATGTAAGCAATCGTGTAACGTTTTACAGGACGGGGAGGGCGTAATTCATGGGAAGGGGGGGTTCAATCCCTTCCAAACTACATGCATCGGTCAGGCGGTGCCTCAGGTCGTCTGACTGGCGCTGAAGAGCTTCAAGGATGGTTCAAAAGGATCAGTAAAATCCGGGTTAATAGACGAAACAAACATACCAGGGCAAGGCCAGAGCCTCGTCATCACCTCCACTGGATGAAGAATTGATTTTGCGAGGACGAGCGCGTTTTTGAGACTTCGGTCGTAGTTCCACAGAACTAGACAGCTAAGTAGAAGAGACCAGTGAGAAGGTGCCTCAGAGGCAGAAAGTACGTTGAGCTTACATGGATAGTTGATTCGTGAACCAAGTAACTTGATATGGCCGTCGCGTCAATTGATACCCTTGAACGCCCCCTAGATGGCTAATGGCCGACCGAACGATCTGGATTACCCGGTCTTGGTACCATACTAGAAGGCGAGTGAGAAGATTGAAAATCAATATTTTGACATCACGTACACCACTCCTCCGCGTGTTTGCGCTTGAAGATGGGCGGACCACTGCCCAAACCTTGTAAGCTGGGGGACGCGTTAAAATGAAAAAGCACGCACTCAGAGGAAGAAGGCACGAACCTGCGCAGCGTCTGCGTGATCGTGATTTGCGTGCTGTGTGATCATGCGTCAGCTTCTCGTCAACGAGCAGGGAGAGAAACTGGGAGCCCTCGGGGAAGGTCGCGAAAAGCAGAGGCGAAGACGAGAGGACTCACTTGTACACATATTCGCGGCACATATAGATAAGTGCCGTGTCGAGATTACACTCGTGGATGTGCAGCGAGTCCTGAAGTGACTGCGCCTCGGACCACGCATCGTAGATGAGCTCGACCTTCTCGTCATTCGACACGAGCTTCGTCCGTAGCTGGTTTGTGAAATTCCACAGGAGCATGCTTCGGCAGTAAAGGGCCCAGACGGACTCCTTCGTCGACGGAGACGTACTGCTACGGTAAGGTGGGGACACCCTGTCAAGGACTTCGCCGGGGAACAGGAGTACGTACTGTAAAACTGTGTAAGGCCAGGACAAGAATCGATCGATAATGCACATACGTTGGAAGAGTTGGTCAAGAAAAAGTCGGGCGGATCGCGGTTAAAGGCGACGCATTGCGAAACATAAGTACACATGAGGCTGAGGGCGCTCCAACAGAGACGACGGCATTCCTCATCGTGGATCTCGGCTTCCGTCCATGTAGGGTCCCATGGAAGGACATATGACCACGATGAGAATGGGTCAGGCGCTTGTGCAGAATCTACTGGAATGCAAGTGCACTTGCGATCTGGAGACTCGTCAATCAAGGGTTCTAGGTTGACCATAGGGACGCAGCCGGCAGGGTAGTGGACGACGTCGGGATCATTGACGTCGATGGCGGTGAGGTTCGTAGTGCGGATAATGTAGTCGAGGGTAAGCAAGGCTTGCTCCACGCGGTCTGGGTTATACATCGGATGTGCGGAGGACTCGAAGAAAGCGAGAATCTGGCGAACAGAAGCAATTTAACGGCGAAGATTTTACAATGATCGAGCGGTCGTACCAAGGCTGCCTCGGCGAGAGAAGGGTCGAGCCATTGTGACGCCATTGAGGTTTCCAGAGAATCTTGCGCGGTGGCTCGAAGCCACAGAGCACGCTCGCGACCAGGGGCTTTGAACTCGACCTCACTCGACTTCATCAGGGTAGCCATCGCGAGACCGGCGTAAATGAAGGCAGGCTGAATTGATAGTCTCAGTTCCTCGTCCCGAAGGTTCTTGATGAAATGGTCGAGGTTGAGAAAGCAAAGCCAATAGCCTGTATCACTGAATCTGTTCGGGGCCGGTCAGTCAAAAATGACTGAGAGAGTGACGGATGCGCACAGGTATGTCAGATCCGTTTCGATCTCCTGCAGTCTGAGGACACGTCAGAAAATTGGGTCATATGGTCATTCAAGCGATGCCAACTCACGAAAACGTCGACAGTAAGTGATCCCATAGTATCTTCTGTCTTTGCTTAACGGCTGGAGAGGTGGGCATGAGGAATTTGTTGTTCTGGGTAAGAGGCGATCTCATCGTGTTAACGTGTAGTTGGCGAGGAAAGGGCGACTTGATGTAGGGCGGAGGCTGTTCAGATGCATATGGAGGACGGCGAGACGTCGGGGATAGTTCAGGCTATATCGAGGTGTCAGCCATACGGTTCAAGCGATAGCTTAATTTAAGACCTTACCATGGCAGAGGATACTCCTTCCGTCGTGATTTTTAACTCTATCGGTGATGTTGGATCGAGCTGGAGACGGTCCTGAGAGCGCAGGTCGGTAAGTTGCCCAGGGTGCCTCGACGACGAAGACGAGGGCTTGTTGCTCGCTGTATTCTCCTTTATCGTGGAGGTGAATGATGTAGTGTCGTGGGGATCAGAAGAGCGATCGACGGCGGTGCGCTTGCGCTTCGGTGGCGGAGGTTCGGATTCGTCGAGAGGCCGCTTTTTACATCTCCTGTGGCGTGTCCCAGGATTCTTATCTGGACCCCGTCGTTTTGGAACCGAATCGTACTGGCAGACGTTGGAACGTCGGACACAATTGTTACACACCGGTCTCGTCGAGTCGCAACGGATTTTGCGACTACGGCTGTGAAGAGACAAGCAGGGTTACGTGGCCCGCACTCCGTCAGTCTTGTGCCAAGGCTTAATGAAATAACTTCAAGGCGAAAGAACGTACCATTGACGACAGGCTATGACAACTGTGGATATCTCCTTTCGAGGTTCGCGTGAGGCCCCCGCCACAGTAGAGTTCGTGGAAGTTTCTCTGCGCTCGGATGACGACATAGGAAGAGGTCTACTGTCGCTTTCGGCGGGGGTACTAGAGGTCATTCTGCCCTGTCTCGAATGCGAAAGGTCATGAGATGGTCCACCAGGCAACCGTCGCTCGGTTGGGTTAGCATATCTCAAATCGATAGGTCCGCTACTATGAGCAGGAACGAGGCGAGAATTTGAAAGAGGTGGCACAGGGAAATCTTGGGTGATGTGGCTACGGGGAGGAAGAGCAACGGTGTAATGGCCTGGAAAGGTGACATGCTGGGGGCTTGGACTCGGTAGCTCTATCGTCGGCGTATCGATGAGCGGAGGCTGTTGCACGTTTAGAGACGGAGGAGGGTAGGCGTATTGCGGCGCAACGTTGGTCCCGGCACGTTGATGTTGATACCGGACTTTTTTCAGAGAAGTTGTGAGAATACATAATGCAAATAGTTGGAGTGGCTGCGATAGCAACAACTTACAACTGTCACCGTGCACAGGAGAAAATGGTGTTCCGAAATGTGTCGGCGAGTGAAGTCCTGAGCTTCCCTCGCTGGAATAGGCGCCTTCATCGCGGTTCATGGAGTGCTGAAATGTGGGATAGACGTCACTGCTGGAGCCCATAGTCGAGGAAAAGGTGGGGGAAAGAGAGCCGGGTCGAGTGCCACAGGCCGCAAGGCCACGCGAGTTTGAGTGTAAGAAGGGGGTAAGTTCTTGTGCCCACGGGTAGATTGCGAATCGAATACAGTGACAACGACCTTATGCGACGATACCTGATTTCTTCGATCAGAAGATCACACAGATCTGCGTAACCTGGCCATTCAACATAGAGACTGAAGCGGGTAGCTTACACGAAATGATTTGAATCCGATGCTGATGTGGATGCGCCGCACTGGTCAGCAGCACATGTAACCGGTTCTTTGTCTACCAAGACAGTGCGACGATGCACGGTAAGAGATGAAGAACTCGGAAAAAACATACTGCAGGTGCAACCACGATGATAATTACACTGTCAAATTCTAATGCCGATTTTGGTTGACAAGGACCAGTCTGGACATGATTTCCCACGGTATGGCGCCAAAATAACGGAACGTACCTGGTTGTCAACCACGTGAGCGCAACGTGAGCCGGAAGCAACCTCAGGATGATGGATCCCGGTCCCTTGCCGGTCCCCCGCATTATACTTCGTTCCTTGCTCATCTTTATTCTGGTATGGAGACCATCATGCATTCAGCTAAATGTGTCGCCTTTGAAATCGGACACTGGTCCAACTTACACCTCCATCCAACCGGATTTCACGACGAACTTCCCATGACAATGCTGCTCTCTCACAGCCCTGCTTTATCTGCGTCGATTGTGACACTCATATCAACCGTGAAAATCAGTGTCCTCCGTCTCGGAGAAAACTCGTGGCCTCTCACATGGGTAGTCGGGCCCCACGTTCTTGGCGTATCAAGACGACATAGAATTCCTCATGTTCCTATGTACTCCACAGTCTCCGCTTGGCCTTCGAAGGAATTGTGAACAAATTCTGCCTGGTTGGCACACTTCTCTTGGGGAACAAAATATGCCATTCTTAATTGACGTGCTCTATTGTTCCAATGCTTATGGCCGGAACAGCCTACATATCACTCGCTCGGAACTCAGCGCAATCGATTGACAATTCCCTTGATGATCACGTCGCCTTATCACGAGCTATCGGATAGCAAGTCATCATAGGCTCCTCAGATCCTTGGAAGCTCCATATGTCCGAGATGCCCAAGCTCGAAGGGCTCTCACGTCTGTGTGGAGAAATCCAGTCTTTCGTTCCTCGTATGTATGATCGTCAACTTTGACAGTCAATCAATCATATCACACCGCGTATGTTAAGCCCAGAACGCTTCCGGTTCAGCAGGCGCTCTGAGCCTGGCTGTTGGTGCCTTCCTAGAGATCGGAATTATACGATGCGAGATAACGTTGACAGTTTAGTACATTGCAATGTTCTGCTTTAATTAAATAAGGACCTTCCCCCGGCCTCCCCATACACGGACCTTTTACATGACCCTGCCCAGCACCAGCACTTGTGGGCGCCTGCTATCGAATGCTCTTCGAGGTCGAGGAGGTGTGGCCGTACTGGCGCCAGACGAAGGTAACAGGGGTAAAAGACGGAGGGTTTCGCGGCATACGGCGTCAAGCAGAGGGAGGTTGTTCAGTTCGTGGAAGTCGAAGTCATCGTCGTTCAAGTCTTTCAGCCCGCCGCTTAACAGGACGTCAGCGGCAAACTACATGCACTTAGTGGGCGGTAGGGTCGCTGATGGCAATACACAGCTTGGGCGATGAAAATGGCAAAGGCAAAGGCGTTAAATATCCAACCCCAATTCCAAGAGAAGAGACGACCTGAAGCGACAGATGACAGAAGGATGAAACACTTGATGAAGCTTTTGTTTTCCCTGAAGGGTCATGATTTCCGACATGCAGGAGGGCTGCGCATCAAGGCGATACCTTACAACAAGACGGTTGAATCCTAATTGGCGCCGCCACCTAATAATTTGGAGAAAATTTTACATGACGGCGCAACGGTGGCACCGCATTGGCCCTCGAGAAGTGGCGGCTTCGATGGATGCGGACGTATCCACGCAAACTCGGGTATCCACAGATGCGTCGGGCGTCGTCTGTGTCAGCTCATATTGGAAATTGTATGCATATAATGGAGGTTAGGGTCAGCTCAGATCATCCAACAAGCCTGTCTGCTGTTATTGCTCAACGGGTGTTGTTGAAGCGTAGTATCAAGCAGAATGCAGAGAATGAAGCTGTGATGATGCTTGCATAGACCGCAGTTTGAAAAATCAGAGAACGGGCAGCAATCCAGAGGGCATCAGGCTCGGCACGCAATAGATGTGGCGCCAGATCAGTTCAACTTGTTATGTGTGGCGCGAGTCGGTTACAGTGAGTCTCACAGTCATTTGACCATAACATTATCCTTTATTTAGACTTGCCTTGTTTCTCAGGCGGTACCTTGATGCCTACATCCACATTTCTGAGGACGCAAACACAATGGACTCACTGGTTCAAGTTGACTGTAAGACTGTAAGATTCTTGATTGTCCAAGAACTTAGTATTGGGGTTTTGGTTGGAATCCATCTCGACGCTTATCCTCCCTCCTCCATCAGGAACGTGATGACAACCCTTTCTTTCTGACAGGTCCTGTCTCACGAGTTCCTCTGATCCTGTGCTCGGGAGCAGTCTTAGTAACATCTTGTCCTGGCAGGATATGCCTGGAGATGGCTGTGATTCACAATTATCCGATCCCTCACGAAACGTCACGACGTCTCGCGCGAAGATGTCGCATGGCCCGGAGAGTGACCTCTGCTCAGAGTACACTTGAAGTGGCGCGATGATAATAAACGCACCCTGCCCACGTCGATCTCTGGTACTTTCTTGAGGCTATCTCAATTTCTCAAATCTTTGAGCTTGCTTTGAGCAGCCAGCTGACACGAGCACTGCTTCTCTCAGGACGATCTTTGCGTGCTTGCTAAGTTATCCGAGTCTTTTGACTGCCAGGGAAATTAAGCCTATAAACTTTCAAGCTTGGCGTGGATTCTTGGTGACCGTGGTGCTCCAACGAGAAGGTAACTTAATGTACAACTTGGTAACCCTACGACTTCCAAGTACTAGTAGGAACGAGTCAAGGGGTCTGAACGAGTGGTAAGTTCGGTACTAATGTCAACGACGGTTTTTCAAGACATGTTGATTCCTTCCAGTGTACACCGTACCTTGTCAACTGCTTGCACCATCATCACGATTCACGCCAACGCCGCCCCCGATGACTAGATTCAAACTAGATTAGTGGTTGTGGTACAGTGAAATTTAGCAATACTTAAATGCCGCGGTTTGCCACACACCATGCACGACATCGACATCGGATGGGTTGTGGCTGTGACAGCCCTCCTGTTCTTCTCATGCCAATCGCCTTGCAGCCGTCCACCATCTCCTCTCATGCAGGCCTGGAAAACAAAAGCAAAAGGCTTTCTGGGCTCAAAGAATAGTCATGGAACGAAGAAGTCTCCTCCGTTGACTGCCCAGCACCTGACACTTGCATCAGCCGACACAAAGATCCGTCTGGCTATACTGGCGACAGCACTGGTCGATGCGCTCGGAGGGCCTGCCGAATTCCACGACCGTTTTTCATTCCCTCTGGTAACCACAATGATTCCCAACGACAACTTCTCGCTTCCTCCAGGCGTTTGGACTGATGATACGTCCATGACCCTCTGCCTTGCTCGATCGCTCGCGACATTCAATTCCATAGGCGGCTTCGATGAGAGAAATCAGCTCGATGCATACAATTCGTGGCATCAGGACGGAACGCTTTCTGCCATCGGACGTTGTTTCGACGTTGGAAACACGATTAAACGTGCTCTTCACATTCATCGGCGACACCAGGAAGATGAGACCATCGATGAGGTTTTACAGCACATATCACGTGAGCTGGAGGGCGAAAACTCGGCGGGGAATGGGAGTTTGATGCGCATCCTACCAATCGGCCTCGCGTATTGGCGTAACGAAGGTGGTGCGATAGAGTTGGGGAGGCGGAGTAGCAGGACCACGCATCCCAATCTGCTGTGTCAAGAGGCATGCGCGGTCTGGACAAGAACGATTGCCTGGATTATGCGCGCATCGACGGAAAACAAGAGCTTCGATAAACTGGACGTGGTGAAGTCCTTCGCGGAATATCCATACGAAAATGACAAATTGCGCAGTGCTCTAGCGCTCCCGTCGGGAATTCCACCGCTGCCTACCAAGAAGGGGGAGCAGGAGATCTACTACCACGCCCATCATCCCATTCTCCGACTCATTGCGAAGGTACAGGCCGAAAACATCTCGAAAAACACAGCGCGGTCGACAAGGGGTGGCTTCTCTAAAAAGCTGCCTGATCGCGAGGACCTTCCTTCATCAGGTTACGTCCTGCACACCCTAGTTGCCGCATTGTACTGCTTCCTTGCCACAGAGACCTTCGAAGAAGGCGCCATTATGGCTGTGAATTTGGGAGATGATGCGGATACAGTGGGGGCAGTCTACGCAGGCCTTGCGGGATGTTGGTATGCAGGAGCAGAGGGCGATGACAAACACGGCATGTTCTGGACAGAGCGAGTAAAGGAATGGCAGTCCAAGCTTGTCGAGCGGGAGCTTGTGGAGGAAGTTGCGAACGAGCTTGCAAGCTATGCTACCAAGTTGTCACTTTAATTATTGAAGAAATAACGTCGACGACAGCACGCTTACCTTTTCCTCTAAAGTAGCAATCCTTGAAGCAGGACAACGGTAATCGGAAGAGTGCAACGAGTCAGGGGAGTTCAGTTGATGGCAAAAGGTGGACTGACAAGCGACTGGCCGGCTTTCATCGGACTCGTGTTTAATATACCGTACCTGAGAACATATCCTTGCACTGCTTTCTCCCACTCACGTACAGCTCGTTAGGCTTGTGCGCCTTGCCCGCGCTGCTTTTTCCCACTCACATACATTGCCGGCACTTCGGACTCATGATAAGGCTTTTCCCTCCCTAATGTACTTTGCAAAAAAAGCTAACTGTCCCAGAGAGACTTGAACTCTCGATCTTCCGATTGGAGAGTGTAACAGTCGGACGCCGTAACCAACTAAGCCATGGGACATACATATTCTCATTCCCTAATCCCAGTTGGGAAGCGGAAAACGTTTTTGGGGTCGTACTTGATCTTGAGTGCTCTAAGACGAGGATAATGCGAGCCGTAGTAGCGGAGTTGCCCTGGAGAAATTGATTGGTTTCAAAACTCTGTACGGAAAAATTGCAAAAGAAATATAAGTACAATCCACGAGCCTGTCATCAGCATAATTGGTATATGCGCTGCAGTTGTCATTAGGATCTCGGTGAGGTCATGTGGAGTATACACTTACCCGTAGTCCCAATCCCGCGGGCTGTTGGAAGTGACACTGTTGACGGCATCTGTGAAGTGGATGGAGGATAAGCCTAAGTGGACACCTAATAATCTTGGTAAACATACCGTCTAGGAAGGTAAATCCATCTTGCGGGAATGGAGGTACTTTCCCTGGAGATGAGGCATAGAATTGGAAGGTGAACAGAGAGTTCCTGTGCGCAAATGCTGTCGCATCGAATGGGATGGCGTTGATGGCCGAATTTGGACCACCGTACAGTTCAAGTTGAACAAACCACTCCTAAATTTCAATTTTGCTGCATCAGTGCATACCACAGGGAAAGACGGATAACTTGCCGTATTCGAAGCAAAGCCTTCAGTGGCGAGATACCGACTGAAAGCCATGATGGCGGCCTCGGACATTGGTGAACACTGCGGGGTCATCAGCGACTTGGCGTAGAACGTATCGTGCCCGTCAGGGTTCGACTTTGTGTTGAGAGAACCCAAAAGAGTGACGCTGTCCAAATATGTGCCCACTTGGAGAGTGGTCTTCGGATTTGCGGGCATCTGCTGCAAAAAGGGAGCCAGGATGGCTTCCAAATCCTGCGCAGGTCCGTACCACCCACCTGTAAGGGTGAAGGTTAGTGTTCCAGAGGACGAGCCTTTCGTAAAATTGATCTCTACGCCGAAGGCAGCTGGAATATTGGTCTGTACAAAAGACTGGAATGCAGAAACCCCCTTGGCCGTTGCGTTGATGTTTAGAACCCAAACATACGAAAAGACTGTGGTGGATGGAGGCGAGGGGAACGTCTTGATCTCATACGAGGTGACGATGCCAAAGGAGGCGCCAGATCCTCGTAACGCCTGCGATAAATGAGCACTTATCTATACCACCTGTATAAAATGACGATACCCAGAAGAGTTCAGGATTGCTGTAGTTTGTAGCGCGTGTGATGGTCCCATTAGCAAGGACCACAGTGACGGCTTGGACGGTGTCAAGAGTAAGACCCCATAGGCGGGAAGAGAACCCGAATCCTCCGAAAGCTGTGGATCTAATTAGGGTGTAGTAAAGGGGAGGGGTGTTGGAAGGACACACCTGCGTGGCCACCCATCCCCACATATAGGCATGTACCATGAGGAAAAGCCCTCCCGACATTTCCGAGAGCCAACGCGGCATCCCCAAGTCTATTCCCAGCCCCAACGACAGCGGTCCCTTGGTTAGCAACATGTGTGACTTTGTTCAGGTATTCGGTATCGACCACAACTGCGCCACTCCGACCTCCAATACCATTTGCAATATAACTGTGCTGTGAATTATTCGAAATCAGTTGAGGAAAATCAATTATAGTGATGTGATGGGATATTTACCCCTCCGCTCCGTGCAACAACCTCCAGATTTTCCGATACCCCGATTTTGATGATGTTAGACACGTCTTGAGCGGTTTTAGGGAAGGTGACGGCGGCGGGCTTGAACGTAAAACGCAAATTGACTACGTCACAGGAATTGTCAACCTTTTAGGTGGCAGGCGAAGCTACACGCCACGCTTACATGCAGTGCTGTGGGCAGCATAGGATGGATCTCCAGGAAAGGAGGCAGTGATCCCTGATGATGCGAGACTGGATTTGAGATCCGCAGCACAAATGAGCGGCGCCACAAAGGCCAAAAGCATATGCTGTCCAAGGGCCCGCATGAGGTCGGTGACGTGGTGCTATCTATGGAAAAGGATGGTAGGGGATGGATGAGTGTTCGCGAGATTTACAGTTTTCATATCTGTCGTGACGGAGAGGATATGCCGTTTCCAGGATAGGAGCAACTAGACGTGCCCAAGGCTAAACAAAAAAAAGGAGCAACGCCAATGTGGTTAATCAACATGTTGTGTGGGTATTATGAGCATTGATGGCGGTGGTGCCACCACATCAGAGTTGTCCGGCCGCCACAATGGCCAAGAGTCGGCGACCGGTCGACGCTGGCGATCTCATGAACTTCTGTTCTTAGGCTCCTTTTTGACGCTGACACATGATTAGGATACAGCGGGGTGCGCGGTATGAGATAGATAAGTGATACATACAGTTTCCCTTTACCCGCAGACCATACTCTGAATCAGAGGACATCGCAATGAGTCCAAGTTTGCAGACGTAAAGCGGGCAAGCGAAATGTGATCCCTTCGAACACTCTCGAACAGTACCAACCACCAATAACTCTACAACCTCGAGGGTTTCGTAAGAATGGCACTGGGGGTGCGAGTTGTGCAAGTTGTGCGACGTCTAAGCAACCGTTTCGAGAACCCAGGCAATCAAGTACCACCCACAGAGCTTCACGCTCCCAATCGTTAAATACAACACAAACTCCCTTCCCGTCGTCAGTGGACCAGGCGCACTGACACTGAGCCCCGACAGTATACAACGGTGGCGAGAGTTAAAGTTTACCCTCAGCACTGCGCGTGCTCATACTTGACTCATGAGAGCCACGTCCACCCAAGCCCAGCGCTACACAGTGTTTCCGAGTAGTGCCCGCCCCACGGTGCGTGGCGCATCTGCCCACGGGTCGTCCTCCGGCAGAAGGCTGAGCGACGAAGGCCTCTGCTGCGTTATATGCTCAGCCTCCGTCCCCCTCTCCTCAACGACGAGATCGTTCTCCTCAGCCTTCTTGCCCTCAATCTCCGTCCCCGTTTCTTCTGCCTTGTCACCACCCACCACTATATCCACGGTTCCACTTTCTCCCTTCTTTTCATCCTCCGGTGCAGGAGTTGGAGCTGGCGCGGGGGGTACCTCCTCCTCCAACGGGCGCACGATTCTCCGCGGTGTGGCGGTGTCCGGGCCAAACGATGCATCGTAATCGAAGGGCGTCGTCGGTATCCCCAAGGGCTCTGGCAGAGGAAGACGCGTGGGGAGCGCAGACAGTGATGGAGGGAGGTGCTGGGTGACGGGCGAGGTATCTAAGAGAGCGCTAACAACGGGGAGGACGTCCGACGTCGTGATGCTGGATGTAGATGGGTCGAATGAAATGGAGGGATCCGGTGGGCTGTTCGCTTTGCTCCCGGACTCGGAGCCTGAGTTGGAGGTGCGAAGGTGCTCGTTCTCGCCTTCGAGCAAAAGGAGGGCGCTGCGCAGCGCTTCTTTTTCGAGCTTCGCCTCTTTCAGCTCTTCTTCGATGTCAGCGCGGCGTATGCGCTCAGTAGCGACCATTTTGTTGGCCTGAGAAAAAGAAACGAGAAAAAGTAGTGAGCTCTCAGTTGAACGAGACGTTGTGGATGTGGTGGGCGACCTGTCTCAAAATGACAAGTAAGAACAAGAAGCGTACCTCTTCAAATAATGCTTGAGACAACGACTCCAGCTCTGCCTCGAGTGCCTCCTTTTCCTCCTTTGCCGCCTTCCGCTGTTTCCTCTCCTCTTGTAGCTCACGCTCCAGCTCTTCCCGCTGCTCCTTCTCCTTGGCGGATTGAATCGGCAGCACAGGGAGTGATGGTGAGTTAAGATGGTGAAGCGCACCTGTCGCCGGTATCGGCGGGGACCGTCCATCGTGTGGGGTGCCGGGGCGGCTGCTACTGGCGCTGCCCGGGTTCGGGCTCGATCCGGTGAAACGGAACTTGAAGAAACGACTGCTTTCCTGCACGGGCGATTCGAGCGTCGGGGGGAATTCGCCAGATGCCGCTGTCTGGTGGTGTGTGTCGTCCGTGCTCTGTGCGCGTGCGCTGCTCCGCCGCCATCCCACGTTCCGTGCCGCGTGCCCCGAAGAATCGCGCTTGAGGGCGTCCTCCAGCATCTCGTTGTTGGAGATAACGAGCTTCAGATTTGATTTGGCGACGTTGAGTTGGACCTCGAGGTCCGCGTTGGTCTTGTAGGCATCACTCAGCTGCGTCGACTGATCGCACGAAGATTAGATTTGACCAAAGGTAATTCTCAACACTTACAAGCTGTGAAAGTCGGTCAATAAGCATGTTGAGAGCCAAGCGAAGATCCTCTTCCTGTCCATGTGCTTGAACGCGACGAGCATCGTGTAGCTCCTCTTCAATGGTGAGGAAGATCTTGTGAGATGGCGTCTTTTGTTGAGTAGCGTTCAAGTTGAGGCTATCACTTCTCCGAGGCAGTCCGCTGGAATTCTGAAAAGTCGAGGGAAAGTGAAGCATAGTCGTCGACTGTCGTCGTCGTGGCCGTGATGCTCGTGGTCGTCGTTGTTAAGATATCGATCTGGGCTTGTCACGAGTCGTCACATTCACTTCAGATTGGTTCCAAGAGGTTCCAAGGCCACAGTACGTATTTTATGCACGGTGCCTGCTCTGACGTCGACGAAAGACTGCCTATTCAAATTGTTGTTGAATATGTAGATGGATGATGCTCTGATTCCGGCGATAATGCACTCATAAGTGATGCGCTCGCGCTCATACAGATGATCTACATATTCGAAGTATAACGCCATGTGAGCTAGTAGGTTTTTCTGATAGATTTCAACCAGCGAAAGAGTGTAGAAGAGCGCAAAATGCTGCAAGCCTATATAGTAGGCCTACAGGATATACCGTGGCGTCGCACTGCAGGTGTCAAGCTGCGGTGAGCGCTTGAATGCATACGTACATCTCGCATACCGCACAATTCTTGCGATGCTTCCTTGTCATTTTCGACTGATCTCCAAAGAAGGGCTTTGAACAAGGTTATATACGGCTGAAAACCTCGGGGAACTTCAAGGAAGGTGGTCGGACAAGAAAACGTACGTCAAGTGCCGATCCGTCTAGGGTACCGTGAATAATTGCCTAATTATTTACATGTGTATTATTTACATGTTATTAACATGTTATTAACATGCCCTCCTCATCGTACCTCCAAAATCCATGTGAATAAATGTGAATATCTTGGCAATGGCCCAATCCATGTGCCAGCACG